>MQUG01003358.1:0-98290 GCA_007213375.1 Steinernema feltiae
ATCAGAAAACTACTTTGGACGGACGGAGACCGCATCTGCGCATCGCTTCCCGAGTCTGATTCGGTGATTTTCCTCTAGAATCAGTGTTAACAATGTACGATCACTTTACGAACAATGTACGATCGATCACGATCACGGCTGTACCTGTTTGGGTGACGGAGATCTTGTGCTCGTAGAATCCGAGTCGGATTCATGATCTAATCGAGATTGAGCTGAAACGCGTTGCGACTGCGACTGCGAAGAATCTGGTTCTGGGTGCTGAATTGAGGGATGCTCTTGTGCAGCAACCCTGGATTTGGGATTTACCTTATCGAACCGATAGATATGAGTTTCCCTGCATTCGACCAGGGCTTCTGCCCCTCCTCCGACGCTATCTTCTCGCTGCAGAAACCGCTCAAGTAGATAGCATCTTCCTCGACCGTAATCCTACAGCTGTGATCGGTCTTGTGCTCGCCCCTCTGGCCAGATCAGAGTCACCTTGTCAACCTCATACGATCTGAAGAGCGTGAACTACGATTTCGGAGAGTTTTGGCTTACAGCAGGTTCACTCTCAGGACCATCGGATTCTCGTAGGCGTCGTCCTTCGTCTGATCGTCACGCGTCGCGGCGAAATGGCGTTTTCTCTCCCTGAGTCGGCTGGCAACTGGATCCGCGCCTAATGGACCCGAGTACACTATGTACAAGAAGTTGCTGTTCACGGCGATGAACATCTTCTGGTACTGAATGGGGAGATCCAATTCCGGCGGCACGCGGACGTCGTGGACTTCAAAGTTCTTTCCGTCCAATTCGATCGAGCAGAGGTAGAGATGCCGCATATCAACTCCAAAGAGCTTCTTCCTCGCCAGAAAAAATTCGTTATTTCCCTGCGCACCTGAAATCAAAAGCGATCGTTCAGATACATACAGTAACCCCACGTACCTCTCGTAGTCCACTCAGGGAACTTCACGACATACTTGTTCTCAGAAACGAGGTCTCTTAACTCCACAATCGGTCCTCTCCCTCGCTTCGTCCATTTTGCGCGGAAGATTCCAGTGGCGTTGTTCGTCAGCGGCTCGTCGTCGCCTTCCTTTCCGAATACTTGGCACTTCGATCCGGGCGCAAGCAGCAGCGGGTTGTGGAGAGTGTCATCGCGATTCGTCTTCAGTTGGACGACTTTCAGATCGAATCTCTCGTCGGTCCAGAACAGTCTGATCTCGTCGACTGCATTCTTCAGAAGGAATTCGTACCCGACTTCCTGAAACCGAATTGCAGCAGGCGACCAATGAAATTCTGTTAGACAAGTCATACTGGCCTCTTTTTGGCCTAAACGCAATCTGCTCCCTACCTTGACACCCAAGTGATCGCTGATCATCGTTTCACTTTCGTCTTCGTCCTCTTCCTCCATGTTGAACTTCTCAATTGCCCCATTGATGCTGAAATTGTAGTCTGATGCGCCAAAGTACAAACCGCGCCGACTCACTCCAGAACGTAGAATTCGTTTTTGACAACAACCGGCGCCGACGACGTACTGATGTCGCGCTGAGACCAGTATTTCACCGACTGATAGAGGGACATCGTCTTAATCGCAGCAGAACGCGGAGATTAGTACAGGAGCACAAAAAACAAAGCGAGCGAGTGGCGCGAGTGAGTCGCGGGCGACACCAATAGCAGCGACGTGTGCGTAACGCGGAATGGAACGAGCGGACGCGACGAGGCGGCAGATCACCTCGTGCGTTTGCAGTGCGCAGCAGATGGGAAGGAAGCGAGGGTCGGCGCGCATTAGGCGCGATGCAAGGTGTGATTGAAGAGTCCCATACGGCCAGATGGACAGACGGACAAACCAACAAGAATAGACGCGCAGAATTACAACTGCAGAGAAGGTCGACGAGAAATCAGATCGTTTGCCGCGTTGCAACAAGAATGCAAAAATTGCTGGAGGTATGGGGAATCGAACTCCAGCCCTCTCGCATGCTAAGCGAGCGCTCTACCCCTGAGCTATACCCCCACGTCTTCCGTCTAGGACTGGATTTGTTGTCACTCCAGTGGTGCTTCAGTGGTGACACCGGCCGGTTATCTTCGGCGGATCGGAAGGAAGAGAGCGCGTCTGTGGTGTAATGGTCAGCATGGTTGCCTTCCAAGCAATCGACAGGGGTTCGATTCCCCTCAGACGCATCGAATTTCTTTTTATTTCTTGTGCGTAACAAGCAGCATTGCGATAAGATGCAATGCTGCTTGTTAAGCATTGCATCTTAATCTAATCACTGCGATAAGATGCCATCGATGTTGACGATGATTTCATTTAATTTGTTATACACAGAGTCGTTACATGAGTTAAATCACAATCATCGTGCGAGGAAGGGTGTATATCCCCAAATGAAAATCCGTCCCAAATGGAGACAGAGGAAGAAGAGAAGGAAGGACGAGGAGAAACTATTACAGTTCGATCGAGCGGACACTTTGAGGTCATAGCCATAAATTCACTCTGGATTTAAAGAACTTCGAGTTTTTCGCAAGGACAATATTTTCCGGAAGCGAGTTCCACTTACTTAGATATAACACTGTTCGAGAAGAAATTCAGGAATCTGGACGTCTTACGGGCAACAGGTTTAATGCAGAAAATGTTCCTAGATCTGCTGATTGAATAAGGCGGAGGGCGAGCGAAGAACTCCTCAAGATGGCAGACGGTCTTTCAATGAAAGATACTGACATCGCTCCAAGAAAATCTCAGATTTTTCTGAAATTTCAAAAAATCAGTGGTCTCACAGCGATTCGATTTTCGGGGACTTGGCCGTTATCTGGCTATTTCCGGCCGTTTCACGTGATTCTGATGGCATGAGCGTTCCTCGCGACCTCGAATTGGTCCAAAGCGACCCAGGGAAACACAGAATTGTGGCTGAATGGCAGAGAAACGACAAAAATTCATGATTGTCGGGTCGACTTTGACTTCGAAGTTTGGCGCGCGTTGGAAACACGCGTTTTTTTTTCTTTTAAATTTTAAACGCCTTTAAATAGCGATTGTGTACGGTTGAAGCTGAGAGAATTGAAGGGGCACGAATTGTGAGCAGAGAGCAGACGGCGCCGAGTGAACATTTCGCTCGCTCGACACGTTTTGGGTGCAAAAGACCGGCGGCGTGTGACGTCAGTCGAGCAGATTGCGGTCGTGTGATTCGTCCCCGGAGGACGTTTGCGCATCGGAGATCGTCAATCGCCGCGACCGCCGCCTGATCGGTCGGGAGTTGAAGGACCGGGAACACAAATCAGAGAACCGCCTGGGCACAAGCATTTGGCGGGAAAGTGGGTGTCCTGAGCGCTGCCTTCCACGCAGCTCTCTGAGGGAGTTTTGGCTTTTCAGATGCTCAGTTCTCCATCCACGTCGCCGCCCCGCATGACGTTGAAACAGCCTGTTCTAGGGCATCTATTCGAGAGCGGAGTCCAGCGCCAGGCACCGAACAACCGCTCAAACAAGGCAATCAGTCAGTTTCCACAATTCGATCTCCCAAGTTCAAAAAGTGTCGCGCGCTCTGTTCTCTCAACGTCATCACTTCTGCTCTCCTCCGTCCCGGAGAGAGCTCCATCGGACTGACGGCGACCCGATCGGACCCAAACTCGTCGCCAAAAGTCACAAACGCATGTTTTGAACGCAGGGCCGGGTCAAGACGGCTTTCAACCTCGAAAAGCCCGTTTGCCGTTTGCACAATCCGGTCTTCCTGTTGCCAGAACCGGTTTCCGCAGAGGATCCCGTTTCAGACTACCGTACTCTCCGTCAGGGTACAAAGTTTGATTGTGCGCTGTGGGTTGGGTCAGAGAAGACTATAAAAGCGATCAAATGAGAAGCGTTCAGTCAGCCACGCCAGTTGTCAGTCAGTATGAAGTGCCTCCAGCTCCTGCTCGTCGCCCTCCTCTGCCTTCTGGCCCTCCTTCCCGGCCGGGCGGACGCCAAACCGCACATCGGCGCCGCGCACTACACGAAGCAGAGCAACGAGAACCGCAGCGACCCGAGGAACGTCTCGTCTAACGTCTCCTTCGAGGACGACGACTCCGCCGAGCGAGCGCACTTTCGCCGCATCATGCACACCTTCCGCGGCTCCGGGGGCCTCGGCCTGGGCTTCCGGCGCAGGAGAGGTGTGGAGTGAGGGCCTAGCTCTGTCCAGCGCCCGGAGAATACGAGTTCGATTGTGTCAAAGCTTTAAGTAAAGAAAGTAAACCTTGATTTCAATTTCGTCTTCTCGTTCCTCGAATGCTTCAAATGAGATTCTTTGTCCGTCCGAGAACAGGTCCGCCAGTGGTGGAGATCAAAACAATGGACTTTTGGATCCTGACACTCTACACGTCATGTAGTCAGCTGTTATGACAGTAGGTGCACCTAACGGGTCTATCTGTTTGTGATTGTGATCTGTGGCTTGTGATGGAGGTGCCGCCTGACAAACAAACGGAACGCATCAAAGTGCACGGCAGACAAACGAAACCGGTGCAATCGTCTCCCAGAATCAGGGAACTCCATGCGATCGACCGTCTTCCGTCCGTCGTCTTGCATCTCTGTGCCGGCAGATCATCTCTACATCCAATTCAGTCCGCGAACCTACTTTCACTTCCTTGTTCATCTTGACTGACATCGTCAGATCATCATTACATTTTTCGCTTCAATTTGCGTCTTGCGAATACTTATCAGATGAAAGAGACCGCGGCAATCAACCGCCTACGAAAGCCACAATTACTTTACCCGCTAATTCGTAATTAGAGCTTTTGACGAGGATTCGCACCCGACACGTTTGTCCATCCGTCCGTCCGTCCGTCTATCAGCAACATCTACGTCACCCGACTCCCATTTTTGCCGTTCGTAACAAATCGTCGTCGCTCCGCCCCTGTTTGTCCATCCGTCTCTCTCCTCTCCACTGACGTCGGCTGCTTCGGGGTCTCTTCTCCTCTCATCGTCCGTTTAAGTTGAAGCTAAAGGAGAACGCATGCCGACAGAACGCAGATAGACGAGGATGCAAAATGCTCCGCGAAAACAGGATGAAAGCCGTGCGCAGCTGCTGGCTGCACTTCTGTGCAACAGTTTGCAAGTTCGCGCGGCCAAAAGCGATGATTCGACATTGAATTACAAGGACGCTTAAGATGACACTGAAGGAGCAGAGCCCCCAGCACTCGCGATGGCCAAATGAAAAATAAATTGTCGATTGTTGTTTTTTCGTTACAGAAAGCAAAAATTGCTGGAGGTATGGGGAATCGAACCCCAGCCCTCTCGCATGCTAAGCGAGCGCTCTACCCCTGAGCTATACCCCCACGTCTTCCGTCTGGACTGGATTTGTTGTCACTCCAGTGGTGCTTCCGTGGTGACACCGGCCGGTTATCTTCGGCGGATCGGAAGGAAGAGAGCGCGTCTGTGGTGTAATGGTCAGCATGGTTGCCTTCCAAGCAATCGACAGGGGTTCGATTCCCCTCAGACGCATTGAATTTCGTTTTTATTTCTTGTGCGTAACAAGCAGCATCCACGCGTGCAGAGCGTGATGAGAAGTGAATTCCCTGAGTTGCTGGCAACTCTTCTAGAATTATCATTTGGACCACGCTTCTGTTCTATCAATCACTGCGATAAGCTTCCATCGATGTTGACGATGATAAGGATGCAGAGAAGCGCCCGCATGTGTTCGCTGCCGTTCTGTTCTTCAAACGAAGTTCGCTCGCCGGTCATTTCAAGCGCCATTCAAACTTGAACATCTTGCAGGCGAAAATGAACAAATCGATTTTCTGTATTCTTCATTCATCGCCTAGCTGCCCTTTCCCTCCAGCTACCGCTTCACTTTACACCCGCGCCGCTCCTACAAGAGGGACGACGCTGCGTGCCGGTCGCCCCTTACAGATAACATAAACACTCGCGCGCATTGGCGCGCGAACGAGGCGCCAGACGCGCCTTTTCGCGGTTCTTTTCTAGAATTTCCAATTTCAGATAAGCGGATTCGATGCTCGTCTATCAGTTGGAGGAGAGTTGGCGCGCTGATCGCGTGTCCGCAGCGCCAGTTGTGCTCAACAAGAAGCTCCTCTACTTGGAGTAAGTTGCCGTTCCACCGCCGGTCTTCCAATGAGCTTCCTTTCAGTTCTGAATACCAAACGATCACAGAAATCGACCTCAGCCGTCGCCGCGCTGACGTTTCCTACAGTAGAAGCACGACGTCCTCCGCTGACTCCAACTTCCGACTCATCCATTTGTACAAACAGGGCCGCCGACTCGCTGGATTCCTTCAGAACAACGAGCGCCTCGAGGCGGAACTTCTGGACGACCAGATCGAACTCGACTCCGCCACAGCCACGTGGACCAATTCACAGCACATGATAATGGGTGCACACGAGTTCTGCGAGCACAACACCCACGCTCACAACTCCACCTACAAGTCCTCGACGCGGAAATCATCCATTGCGGCCGAGGCGTGCGTCAAAGTGACCAAAAGTGAAGTGCAGACGCCTGGACATTGTTTCTCCGTCATTTCCGAAGGTTTGCGCGCCGCTTAATAAGTGAAACTTGGGGTTTAGGCGCCGACATCTGCGTTGTTATCGTGCAGAACCTGCCGAACATCCTGGTGGACATCCGCGCCGGTACGATTCTCGTCAACTCCTCCAGAAAAGCCGAAGTTGAGAAACTTTCCAACCCCGAAAAAGTGGATCTGGCGAAGTTGCCGTCGCACGTCGATTTTGCTCTCTGGGGCGACCATGTTTACGCGGTGTTTTCAAAATCAGATCCGAAGGAATTGGCCGATCTTACTGTAGTCAGAGTGTGCATCGTGTAAGTCTCCACGAGAGGACGCGTTTGTGTGAATCTGCCGCGAATTTAGGACGAAGCGAATTGAGCGCGTTGAAACGAGCGTCCCTCTCCGCGGCATTTCTCCAAATGTGAGATGCACGATCGTCAAGGAGGATTACTTCATCTTGATATGCGGAGTCCGCGATGGGACGACCACAATCTCCAAGTTTGCGTGGAGTCACGTGAGATTCCCATTCGTCTGATCCAATTGACCGTTTTTTCAGAAGCTATCGACCAACATGACTCTCTCACCAACGTCTCTGAGGACTCCGAAGCGCCCTTTGACTGAAACTACAGTACCCCCAATCAAAACAGAGTCTGATCAAGAAAATCGACCTTGCGAGCCTCGCAAGAAACAAGTGAAACGTTCCGCTAAACTCAGAATCAAGGAAGAACCTCTCAGCCCCACAGTTCCCACTGCCGGTAACATTTCCGCCAATTCCTCATTCGTCAACGTGCTTTCAGAACCTCCAAGCCAATCCGCTGCGTGTTCAAACTGCAAAGAGCGCCGGCGCAACTTCTATTCATGCCACGTCTGCCAAGTCGACGGACTCTGCGCCGACTGCGCCATAGAGTTTCACAACGAGCACTCGTTTGAACGCTGCTATTCGCCCCGCGAGGCGAAGAGGAAGATGGAAGAAGCGCGCGGAAACGTCGTCGCCGACATAAACGACTCGGAGAACATGACGATCAGCTTGGTTTGTGAGGTGCCGACCCTCTACGGCGCTGCGATTCTGATTCCAATTTACAGATTGCAAGCAAGCATAAAGCAACGGCTGCGCAGATTGAGAAGAAATTGAACGAAAAGGCGAACTCGGATGGATTTGTGAGAAAGAAGAAACTCGATCGGAGCTTGGCGCAACTCAGAAAGCTGAAGACTTCTTTCGAGGAGGTAATCTCGCGCTCGGACACCGACCGCGGTTAATCGCTCAATTTAGGGAAATCGAAAAATCGTGGAATTGTATGAAAATCAAGGCTCTGTGGCTAGCTGCAGCCGACAAGCCATAGCTGGCTAGCCTGCGTTGTCTGCGTTTCCACTCACACGTGTTGTTAAATCGAATGTAGAAGAAATAAATCAGTATTACAGTAAACCACATTTATTGATGCACGCGAAGCTACAGAACAGAGAGTTTGGATTGCAGCTCAGTGGCTGTGATGCCCCTTGGCAAAGTGCTTGAAGGCTGAAAGAGGAACGGTCATCCAAGGCACCGACGAGCGCCAATCAAACCTTCAAAGTCGAGAACGCCGTTCGAGGCGACTTTCTCGAATTCCGCGTCAAAGTCGGCGACGTGCGACGCGCGCTCGCCGAGCGCCAGAACCGCCTTGCGCGCTTCTTCTTTGTCGAGGGCGCCGCTGCCGTCGGCGTCGTGCGCAGAGTAGATCTTCTCTGAAAGACGGACGCGTTGGGGATACGGTAGAACAAGAGAGGCTTACGGAGGTCTTCGATGGTGGTCATGGTCGATTTCGGACTGATTTCGATCTCTCGGGCGCTGCCTTATGTGGGGCGCTAATGGACCACGTATCAGGAGCCACGCACGTCACCGAATGCAAAAAGCGCGAGCGGTGCGTCAGCGAAAAGAGCTCCCGAAAGCGAGAAGGAGCCTCCGGAAGAGTGCGGATTGCTCAGCTTCGGAGAAGGTGACTCAGAACTGGTGGAATGGTGATTTCGGTGTTGATGATGCGCTCTGTTTGGCCATACTACCGTCATGCTGGAATAAGTCGGATGTCAGCGGTCTTTCTACTTTGCATGTCCTGTGGTCTATCGTCAGAGATTATCTGATAAGGAGGCTATTTTGGGTGCTATTCAGATAGGACCCCGGTATTCGCACAGGCCAGCTGTTGTGTTATGTGGAAGTCGAAACGAAGATTCGACAGCCGTTCTGGATGTCTGCCGTCGTTCCACCAGATAATCTCTGCTAATGGCCAAACAGAGTGCATCATCAACACCGAAATCACCATTTCACCAGTTCTGAGTCACCTTCTCCGAAGCTGAGCAATCCGCACTCTTCCGGAGGCTCCTTCTCGCTTTCGGGAGCTCTTTTCGCTGACGCACCGCTCGCGCTTTTTGCATTCGGTGACGTGCGTGGCTCCTGATACGTGGTCCATTAGCGCCCCACATAAGGCAGCGCCCGAGAGATCGAAATCAGTCCGAAATCGACCATGACCACCATCGAAGACCTCCGTAAGCCTCTCTTGTTCTACCGTATCCCCAACGCGTCCGTCTTTCAGAGAAGATCTACTCTGCGCACGACGCCGACGGCAGCGGCGCCCTCGACAAAGAAGAAGCGCGCAAGGCGGTTCTGGCGCTCGGCGAGCGCGCGTCGCACGTCGCCGACTTTGACGCGGAATTCGAGAAAGTCGCCACGAACGGCGTTCTCGACTTTGAAGGTTTGATTGGCGCTCGTCGGTGCCTTGGATGACCGTTTCTCTTTCAGCCTTCAAGCACTTTGCCAAGGGGCATCACAGCCACTGAGCTGCAATCCAAACTCTCTGTTCTGTAGCTTCGCGTGCATCAATAAATGTGGTTTACTGTAATACTGATTTATTTCTTCTACATTCGATTTAACAACACGTGTGAGTGGAAACGCAGACAACGCAGGCTAGCCAGCTATGGCTTGTCGGCTGCAGCTAGCCACAGAGCCTTGATTTTCATACAATTCCACGATTTTACAAGGAGAGGTCAGCTGATTGTTTGCTTGCATGGTGGACGCAAACAGCGCGATATCTGACCACTTTCAATCAAAACATGAAAACAGCTGATAGCGGATTGCAGCGCATAAATGGATGCTGCATCGTCCGTTCAGTTGCCGTGCTTGCCGACGTCCTTTGGAGGAACGTTGTGGGATTTGAGAAATGCACGAGTCAGAGTCCTGTCAAGACTTCACTTTGGTGGAGATGGCGAACGAGTCGAAGCAGAAGTGTTGTTGTTCGTGTTGTCAGAGTGGAGAGAATCGCAAAGTGAGTTTGTGCCGAGTGCGTGTGCAACGAAGAACATTTTAGAGAATTCCGTTTTCGTGCAGCGACTGCGGCAAAGAGGTCGAGAAGGCGGAGGTTTGCCGGTGCGGCCAGTGCTCCGCGCAGATTGAGGTTCCGCCTCTCGCATTTCCTGCACAGCGCGCCATTTCAGGCCTACATCTGCGCGCTCTGCCTGGTCGCCAATCATCTTCGTCACAAGGACGTCGGATTGGCGAAGTTCTGCAGCAGCGACGAAGCCAGCGAGCTTCTTCTATCGCTCAAAAAGGAGTCGAAAAGGCTAAATTTCATGAAAAACGTCTTCACCGCTGATTTCGGCGCTATTTTCGAGGTGCTCTGCGCGATGCCCGGCTGATTGAGTGCGATTCTGTTCAGGAAATGATGACTCGCCACATCGAGAAACGACACCAACTGCAACTGCGGGCGAAGGAAGGTCGTTTGACTGAAGGAATGGTGGAGGAAGAGATGAAGACGCTGCGAACGGACACCGAGAAGGTGAGAAGCAGGTCAGCTGGTCTGACCTGAGATCAACCGTTTCAGATCAAGTCAGATGCGAAGACGATGCTCTGTTCAATGTTTGACTTTTGATTGACGTCATTTGAATAAATTCGAAATCATTGAAGCTTTGGGGATTTGCGTGTTTGATTCGTTCATTGACCGCGGTGGCTCTAATCCACAATGGAGAAGCGCGCTTTCGTGGCACAGTGGACCAACAGACAGGCGTTCGAATCCATGTCTGCCTCAGGCGCGACCGTTCACGTCAGCGAGCCGGGCGCATACTCAATGCTGCTCGCTCGCGTTCCGATCCGAAACTTTTATGCGATTGATTCACTAGAAGCTGACGTGTCTCAATGAACGGACGACGTTTGCAGCAGCCAACCGCCGTCCGCCACCCTCTCTGCGAACAGAGAACGCCGTCGCATCATCAGCGCTCGACTCAGACGACTGCGTTCATGGTCAGGGCACCCCGCTTCCCGCCACAGTCGCAACGTTGAGAGCAATGGCCGCCGAAGACAACTACAACCCGACTGCTTACCGACATATTCACACGTTGTTGGGCGCACCTGTCGTCGTCAATGATGTTCTCTACTATCTAGAGTGAGGTTTAAATGCGATCGTTTCTGAAATTGTGAGTTTTAGTCGATCGAAACGAAGTCTCGTGACTTGCGATCTGAAAAACCCAAAGCCGAATGCAAAAGATCACAAGTTGTACAGAAACGGATCTCAGGTGAGTGCGCTTCTGTTTGTTTGCTTACTTCCTAAGTGCAAACCGCAATCGCAAAATTGAAACACAAACGAGATGTGATATCCAATTAGAACAAACTAGATTTATGGGTGTTCACGTTTGTCGGGGGTGTAGCTCAGTGGTAGAGCGCTCGCTTTGCATGCGAGAAGTCCGGGGTTCAAACCCCCGTTCCTCCAGAAAATTTTTTAATCACCTTTGTTTCCAGCTTGAATGTTTGGGGTTTAACGACAACATCGTTCAAACCGGACCGACGGAAATCAGCCTCGTCATAACAAGCGGCGATATCCTCGCCATTCAGACCATAGAGACCAATCGTGAACTCGATCTCGAGAACGCGCTGTGGAGGAGCCTCGATCTGAAACCGATCTCGTTCAGCAATTTCCTCAAAATCGGGCACCTCGAGGTCAATTCCACCGGTGTCTTCCGTACCTGTGTAACCAAAGAGTATCTCAATGTGGGAATCGTCTGTTTTTCCAAGAAGATGCACTGGAAATGGACCGGCGGCAGCATTCCCAAGTTTCCCGGTATGTGCAGTTCCTGAATCACCGTATCAAAGAGAGGCGCGTTCAGGGAATAGCGCAGAGATCCTCTGTTTCCAGCACAACCAGCGGCTCTTTCTGTTCGAGTACAAGAAGCTCTGTTTGATCGAAGTAGATCTGCGAGGAGACTTCAAGTCGCAGATGACACACACGTTTTCCGCCCTCCTGCTGCCAGATGCACAGAAGTTGCCGTCATGCCAGATTACCGTTGTAGGGGACGAGTTAATTGCCATTTACTCCGCCGACAGCTTCTCGATGGTCAGCATGAATGGAACGAAGAATGGTTACGAATACACGCCCGCGGTGGTGAAGATTTGCTTGCGGTAACGGCTGCAGGACCCTCTCTTCAACTAACCGAAGTGACTTTCCAGAACGCTGGCCATGACGCGAGTGAATCTGTGCTGGCCGAAGTGCCACATCGCCTATGTTTCCTGCTCGATCGCCGTTGCGAACAATTCGATCTACGTGACCGGCCGCTGTGCGCATCGGAACTGTTATCAGTCGCACTTCTATCGATTCGAGAAGAATCCCTACAGCAGTCCAGTTAGCATTCCCGAGACACCACCGACGCCAACGCCAGAAGAGTTCTACAGACCGACACCGAAGACTCCGCCACACACCGCGTTTCCTGCATTTATGGCTGCTAGGAAGCCCTCACATCCACACACACCACTTCTCGATCCGCAGACACCGCGAAAGCGGCCGAGGTGTGGAGAGAAGCCGTCTCCAAGTCAGGTATGCGCCGAAGGCGTCGGATTTTGTATTTTCTGCCTTTCAGGACGCCGGCAATTGCCCCAAATGTGGCGAGGCGATCGGCATTTTCCAATGCGAGCAATGCAAAGTGTTCGTCTGCGCCGTCTGCATCCTGAAATTCCATCAGCACGAGAAACAGGTCTACAAGGAGTCGATTTCCAGTAACGTTGCGAAGCGGGAGATCAGCCAACAATTTGAGGATTGGAAACAGAGTTCCGACGCCATTGAGGTTTTGCTGAATGCTCATATCGCGGTAGGCTGAGCCACTTGACGCGCTAATCCATCTCTGTGTTTAGCTGTACACAAAGAAACGGAACGAAGGGAACGAGCTGATGGAGAAGATGAGCCTCAAGCTGAGCGACGCTTCCGGCATCGTGAAGAGCGAACTCCAAGAGTTTCTGAGTGAAATGAGTCAAGGAATAGCTGATAATCAAAGGGTAAGACTCGTTTCCGTCAGAACTAGTGAAATGCGCTATTTTGTAGATCAGTGAGAAGCTGAAAGTCGGTTTGGAAGGCGAAAAGGTGGAGAATGGATCTCACGTGTAGATATTACTGGAAATACAAATGTCACTGCAAATCAAAAGGCAAATCAGTGGGGAAAATTCGGGCGAAAGTGTCCTGACCTGGACGGAGACACTCGAAGTCGGAGATCCTCTCGATGATCGAGGTTGGAGGAGGAAATCTCGGAGCGTTCGACAAAACGACACTCGACGCCTCTCTATCTCATTTCCATGCGTCCTGAATGCTTCCAATAAATCGAATCTTTATTCCCAAATCACTCCTTCTTTTTCTTCGAGCTCGCGGTTTCGCTCTCCGGTGCCTTGGCGGTCTTGGTCGATGATTCCTCCACCTCCTTCGGCATTTCTCCACGCAGCGACGCTTCTACTTCTTTCCGCACTTCTTCCACAGGTTTCGGTGCCGCCTTCAGCTGCTGCTTCGCGTTCGTCGGTTCACCTCCGTAGCCGCAGAGGCCACTCAAAGACCACAGCTGGTACTGGTAGGAGAGGAGCAAGGCGCGGTAGCTGATCATCGCTGCGCCGCGGGAGGCGTTCGGGTAGCGATACATAATGACCAGCATCAACCAAGTGATCTTCAGGATATTGTGGATCGTTTCACAGATCGCGCAGAGTCGCTTCCACACGCGCACGTGCAGTGGAGGCAGAGTTGCGGGCTCCGAGGGAGGACCTGAAACAGAGCGTTAGCGGAATGAGGAGATGAAACTTGCATTTCCCGCCCGGACTGGAACTTTTCGCTTTCTTCACTTCGCCGGATCGAGGTTGAGGAGATCGAGCAACGACGGTCGACATCGTTTGACCGCTTTCCATTCAACAATCGACTCGAATGCAGCTACGGCATAAATCAGTCGCCGAGAAGCCGTCGGTAACAAGCACGCAACAGACAGACTCTTTATTCGCACTATGGTATATACAGTAACCACTCTCGTAGTCCACACGCGTGCAAAAACCTTCTTTCTAAAATGCTTTTCGCTCTCTCTATTGGGCAACGATCTCGACAACTTCGCCCATTCCCTTCGTGAGTCCCTCGCGGAAGATCAATGTCGATCCGACGCGAACGTATTCAGGATTACGGTAGAACTTGAAGCGAACGGTCAGCCACACACAAGACGATATAGACGGGCGATCCAGCGCCGCTACTATTGTCGCCGTTTGACACACGGTTCCAATGAAAACTGCAAAATTGAGTATATTTTAAGCTCGAAACAAGGATTTCCAAACCTGTTCCCTGAAAACCGATGCAAACTTCATTGTTGGGATGATGGAGTAAGTAAAATCTAGCTAAGAACTCGTAGCAGCACAATCCTATGTCGCTAGCGCCTACCATCGTCATTCCCTGAACAGAAATAACCGTAGCACAACCAGAAAATATCCAAACTGACCCTTCTAAGTTGAACATTCAAGTTTGCCGTATCAATTGCAATCGAAGCGGCCTCGCCCGGGTGCACAGATATCACAGGCTGACGATTTCTTCTGATGCTCAAGACTTTGGTCGAGACGTAGTCTCCAAGGCTGTCTGGTCCGATTCTCACGACGTCACCCTCGCGGATAACTCCTTCAGTCAAGTAGCCGTAGACGACGTCGCCGACCTTCGGCACGGTGAAGAGCTCCTCGATGTGAAATACGGGGGGCATGCGTGAGAGCTGCGCTTGCTTCGATTTGCAAGATTCCTTTGGAGGGAGAACGTTGAGGAACGCGGAGAACAAGTTGATGTTCACACCGCTGACCGAGGAAACTGTGAGCACTGGAACGCATTTCTTGGAGGCAATCAGCGCGGCAGCACTGAAATCGAGATTCTAGAACAGCACTTCAATATTCGACATGCCTGAATGCTTCTTCCTTGTTCCTGACAATCATGGTTTGCTTGCCGATGCTCTGGACTAATTTTTCGACCTGCTTCAGCACCACATCAACGTGTTTCTGATTCACCGTGTCGATCTTGGTGATCACAACGAAGAATGGGAGATTCAACGCCAAGGCTGTGATTCCCAAATGCTCCTTGGTCACCGCGGTCACTCCCGTTCTCGCGTTCACCACTAAAGCGCAGAAATGCGGCGCGTATGCGGTCAGACTGTAGATTGTGGTCTTCATGTACTTCCGATCGCCTGGCGGGTCGATCAAAGTGATCAGCTTCGAGGATCGATCAACAATCTCTTCCGGGGAGGTTTGATTTTCGTAATTTACAAGCTAAATTGCAATTGCAACCTGATGGAAGCGACAAAACTTACGTTTCCCATAGAGTCAAAGCCGATCATATCCAAGCAAACTGAGCTCGTCTTGCCAGTGCGGATCTCGTGCATGTAGCGAAACAAGTTCAGTCGCACTTTCCCATGCCCGTTGTCCATTTCTCCGTGTGTCAGCACGCCGCAAAGCGTCGATTTACCCGCGTCAGCGCATCCTATCACTGCTAGCCTAAGACTTGAGCTGATCAGGACCTAATAAATTCCACGAAACTCACTTTAGATCGATGAACTGTTGGCTATCGAAGACCTTCCTCACAAGCACCTTGGCGACTCGCATTTTCCCATTTGAACCCTCCGGAGTTACTTCCTTTTCACTCAGAATGACCAAACTGGCCTCCAAAGCCTCGGCCATCTTCTTCAACGTGGCCATCGACATCTTCAGCTCCTCGTCGTCGAGCCCCTGCATGGCACCGTCCTCGGCTACGCCAATCTCGTAGATCGCCTTGCCCTGACCTTCACGGAGGCGCCATTTGAGTTGCGTTATGAGGTGAGTAAGACGATTCGGAGAGACGTTCACCAATTGCGCCTTGTATTCCACATTCCCGTTGTCGTTCTCCGGCTGCAGGTAGGTGTAGTCGGTCTTGTCACCATTGGTCTTCCGCTTCTCGGTTACTGTCGCGGTTACGGTTTTTCTAAAGTGCACGATAATCAGTCCTTTGATCTGAATGATCTTCGTGTACGTTTCAGCGCATTCTGAGCGCCACGCCCACTCTTCTGATGCTTTGCAGCCTCACGAACACCGAAGAAACTTACTTTTTCTTGTTAAACTGATCGTTCGCCTCGTCGACCGTGTTGTCAGAGAACGTTGATGTCATAAAATCCATAGTTGTAGACTAAAAAAGACTGTAGACTGGGTATGGCAGTTGGAGAGTAGATACAGCTAAGAGGGTGCTGTGAAACTGCTCACAATATCCTAAGGATCATCAGAGCTCTGAAAAGAAGCAAACATGTTAGCGTAACCTCAGCAGCTGATCGAACATCGCGAAATGTCCAAATTATGCAACTGGGGCGTTTCGGAGGCGTTTGGCCCCTCGAAAACTGACGCGACCGGTTTTCACGCCCACACGAAACATCGGCGAAAAGCGAGCGAACATGATTTTTGAACGAGGTTGCGAGGTTTTCGGTTACCGCAGCTGACTTCTGAAAGAAAGACATTGACTGCAAGAAGAAAGAGCCGCCGATAAGATCGAACGAACTTTGGTGGCGCGGACCAGATCAAAAGTCAGATGTTTATGTCGGCGGTTGTGTTGTTGTCATTGAAATGGAAAGCAGCAGATGCCTGTTTTGTGGTTCGTCTACAAGACTGGATTTGACACGTGGCTTTCGGAACAAGTTCGTTGAGCGGGAGTTCAAGTTTGTTCTTAGCGATGAAACTGTGTTTGTTGAACGGCATGCAATTCAACTGCAGCGCTTGAAATAATGTGATTTCAGGCGATCTGAACTCAAAAGCTACAAAAACTGCGAAAAAACGCAACTAAAAAACGAGCGCTCGGTCATCTCAGTCTACAGTATCACACAAAGAACACTCACAAAATACATGCAGTTCCGAGTGCTTCCAGCGACCGCCGAACAGTACCGTACCTCAAGAGCCGAAAATAATAGAAAGCGCTAATATTCATCTTTCCACAAAGTAGCACCACCGCACATGATCGATCCGAAAAGTCGAAATTCGCTCAAAACAAGTCTCGCCGGTTAAACTTTCGCCAAAAAAACAAACTGCGTCAATCAGTCAGTCGCTAGGCGCCTAGCCGGAGTCAAGCTTTGACAAACGATGTTTCAAGCGCGGTTGGTCCGTCGCAACGACGACTGCGCGCCGATCGATAGTGCACAAAAAACCGAAAAGAGCGTCGACAACAAGTCCCGCGGAGCAGAAGCACCGGTGGAACGTTCTGCAAAGCGCCTTGCAGCTGATCAAACGAACAACCAGCTGATCGTCTCCGCGCTTCTCTTCTGTGTTTCCCAGGCAAATCGCGCGAAGACCATCAGCCAGCGAGGTGAGCAATCGACGAGGAAATACGTCTTGTTAGCGTCAGATTCTCCTGGATATCAAAACAAGAATAATGATAATAATCAGAAATGTATGTATGAAGGATTTAAAAAAAGGATTAGCAGCGAGTGGTTTCGATCCACCGACCTCTGGGTTATGGGCCCAGCACGCTTCCACTGCGCCACGCTGCTGTATTCTGACATCAGCGTTCGCTAGTTATATCGGCGGGAGACGCAAACAGAAAGGTACCGGCAGCTGTGGAGGTTGGTTTTAGTGACTCAAATGCGTTCGCCGCGTTAGCGTCAGCGTTGCGCAACCTTTAGTAATTACGTCAGCATTTCACAACGTACATCCTACGAGCAGTATGGCAGGACCCAGAACGGCTGTGAATGCGCGAGGATTCCGCTCCACCCATTTATTCCAATTCAAATCAGAACGATCACTCCCACAATAAAATGAAAGTGCTAAACTCACACGTTGATCTTATCCCGATCACAACCACAATCAGTCTTCACCGGCCTTCCTGCTAACGATGGCCGCCGAGTCCTCCGCTAAGACCACCAACGCCTTCATGGTGCTGCGAAATGTCCAACTCTTGACTGTCATCGACACCGTCCACCTGGTAAATCAATCCTTCGAAATACCAGCTGATCAAGTCCCTGAAATTTCCTATGAATACGATCAACTCATCGTCAACTGTTCGGAAGGAACGTTTACCGAAGACGTGCTCTACGACGCAGCAAAGAAGGCCATCAACAAGGTCGACATTCACCAGCTAAAGTCGCTGAGGTTAGAGCAATCCAAATCGCTGTTTTCCGGCTTTCAGAATGTTTTAAAAGACGTCGAAATCACGAACAGTTGCAGTCTTCATTCTGTTACGATAAATCGTTTTCTCAAATTGCAGCTCGTCAGCGGACGTCTCGAGCGACTTGTCCTGCACAACTCGGAGTGCAACCTAACAGCTTTGGAAGAGGAAATCAGTCGATTCCTATGGCAGCGGACGGACTCGGAGTTGAAAATCATCCTCGATGAACCTATTGAGGAGGAATGCCTCAGTTTTGATATTCTAAACGCCTTCGTCGAGATGACCTTCACGCGTCATTTTAAAACAAAACGCCGTAAGATAGCAGAGGTTTACGTGAATCACCCAAAGCAGCATGTGATCAATGAAATCGGAAATCGCGATTTTTCCAGAGAAATTCTGCGTGTCAATGCAGAGGCCGTTCCCAATCGATTTAGTAATTTCTGTAAGCTGGTTTTGTGTTGTGAATTCGGTCGTTGAGTTTTTATCAACAAAATAAAGCACACTGCCTAATTAAACTGTTTGCTGATGCTCCTTTTCGGGCTTCTTGTCGTTGTACTTCATAGGGTCCCATCCGACGGCGACCGCTCCACCGACGAGAGCACAAACAGTGAAGAATTGGGCAGCGCAACGTCCTCGCATATACAACTGTGCTCGGTATGTATTTCGGTTCATTGTAGAACGGAACATGCCTGAATTTAAAGCTTACGCCTAATATAACATTACGGAAATTACTCACCAAACAAGCACCCTACGGTAGCCAACATGCCCAGTGGCACTAGGGGATTTGTAAGCGCCTTCTTCATAATGCTTGCATTGTCAATATGAGTTTCAGTTTCTTTGTTGAGGTCCAAAGGAATCATAGGCACTGCCGGCTCCATCTTCGGGTATTTTTTCCATTGCAGTTGTCTCTTCTGGCGTTCCGTCAGGGGCGGCACCGCTTCTGCCATCTTTAAACACATGAAAATCAATTCAACTTTACAAAAAAGCAACAATGGAATCAAGGCCGTTTAACGCATTCTATTAAAATAAAAGCGAATCTCCTTTATTACCTTAAAAAGTCAATAATTTAAAATTAAACAATTGCTCTATTTACACCCAACATTATCACAGAAGAAGGCAACACGAAATAAAACTATCTCCGCATGTGTACAAAGAGGAGGATGATGATCAAACCAAGGATCGCTCCGCCTAGATAGTAGTCCCATTCTGGACCCATAAGCTCTTCCGCAACGGCTAAGATTTTAATCTAAAATAAAACGATTTCAAGTTATTGCCTTTAAAATGTTATTATCTTACCGATCGGAAAAACTCCATGGCAAACTTTAATTTGAGTTTGAATAAAGCCAACGTCGCTGGTAAAATGGCATCAGCAGATGTTTGTGCGGCAGTATCGTAGAATCTCTTCGCTAAATGGAAGTCTTTGTCCATGCCAAGACCGTTCTCGTGCATGTAACCAAGATTGAAGAGTGCCTGAGCGAGACTGTGCTTTTCGCCAGCATCTTTGTACTGCTCGACGGCTTCCTCCATATTCACGTCAGTTCCAAGACCATAATAATAGTAATCACCAAGCTTGAGTCGAGCATACGGATATTCCTGTCCTGCCGATCTACGCCAGTAGTGGATAGCCCGCTGGAAAGATTCTTCGCGATCGAACATAGAGATCATAGGAGTTTGTTCTAAACAAGACAACTCAACTCTAGCAATGGATAATAAAAGCAAACCTTTGTCAAGAATATAAGCAACGTTAGTTTGAGCAACTTCGTATCCCAAATCAGCCATAAACATATATTTGAACAAAGCCTGATCGATTTGACGGTCTTTGTACAATTGATATGCCTCCATAAGCTTTTCGTTCCAACGCCCACGTTCAGCGACATGCTTGTAATACTCCACAGCGATTTGGCAACTTCGAGAAACACCCAAGCCCTTCGCGTGGATCTGAGCAAGATTATAGTAGGCCAGAACGTGGCCGGACTGCGCTGCCTTCTGGAAAAGCTGAATAGCCTGCTTAGGCTGGCGTTTGTACGCATCTTTCGCAACAAGACCATCTCAAATTTCAATATTAGAATGACACCATTAATAATTAACTTACTGAAATACATGAAGCCGAGATGAAGTTGACCTTCTACATTTCCTGCTTCCGCTGCGTTGCTAAACTGGGTAAAGGCTTTATCAAAGCTCTTTTCAACACCTCGCCCGTAAAGATACATAATTCCTAGTCCGCTCATTCCAATCGCGCTTCCCTTATCCGCTGACTTCTTGAAGTATTGAAAAGCGGTCATGTTATCTTGAGGTGTTGCCTCAGTTCCTTCCAGGAACATTTTTCCCAAATAGCCGTAAGCCGAAGCCTGCCCTCCTTCAGCGGCTGCTTGCAAATACTGTACGGCTAGGTAGGGATCACGCGGAAGACCGCGACTTCCAGAAAGGTACAAATTTCCGAGATTGCTCTGCATGTTTACGTCGCCTTTTTCGGCGAGATATTTAAAGTAACTGAGCGTTTGGGAGTCCACCAAGACGCTTCCTCCCGTCCCTGCTCCAGTTGTTTGCTCCTGAAGAAATAACGGTATCAAAAGTTCGCCAAGAGGTCGTTGACAATCCGTATCAACAAAACTTACCGATTCATCAGGAAGCCGAACTCTGGAAGTGGCAAAGCCTCCGGTCAATCGAACTTTGTCAGCAACCTTCACGGCAACCTTCTGATACCATTGAAGCGCTTTTTCGCAACTTGTGGGAACGTTGACGCCGTGCATGTGGCGATATCCGAGAGCCATCATGGCGAGGGGGTTTCCTCCAAGTGCGGCAAAATTGTAATACGTGAGAGCTTTAGCAGGACTAGCTTGAGAAACGCCGATACCAGCACTATGGAGAAAGGCAAGGGCCAGCTGAGCATCGGAAGATCCTTTAGCGGCAAGGTCTTCAAAAATCGTTTTTGCTTCATCGATGCTCCAGCGGTTGTAGTCACCAAAAAGGTATGAGAATGCTAAACAATAAGAATTATCAATCAATCAATATTTATAAATGGAAATTAACATAACAAAAAAATTACACTAGCGAAGGTGCATAAAATGTTGGTAATGGAGTGCCACTGACGGCAACAAAATGAATGATGTTACCGCTATGCAACTTCACTCCCACTTGCTAACCACTCCCACTTGCTAACTTCACTCCCACTTGCTAACCAGTATGGAAAGTGCGTAAGCACCTAGTCCCCCAAACCCTACAAATTCAAATTACTTACCAATCAGTTTCTTCGCCTCAGTGTGTCCCTGCTCCGCGGCGATCGATAGCAACTTGTACGCGTCACGCTTGCTGTGGCTGGATGACTCCGCGATCTTCTTCAGACTTTCTGCGAAACGCAACTGCACGTCTTCGTGTAAATCCTCCGCCGGTTGCTCGCGCGAGTACTCATGACCAAAATTAAGCAACGGATCGTTCTTGACCACGGTGATTCCTCGCCGCGTCGGCTCATCCAACACGTCCTCTTCACTGATTCCTCTTGACGCAAGGCTTCTACCTTCTAGTCTCGCCGCAGTTTCTCCTTCGCTGTTCAACAGAACTGTGCGTTCTTCCTTGTTGCTCTTCTCGCGATCGCTAGCCGCCGTCGCCAAGGGGAAGAGGAACGTGGCGAACAGAAGGATAACGACATATATCCTTCGCCCGTTCGAGCTCATCTTCGAGAGCTGATCTGGAAATTTGGAACTTCGATTAGAACGGAAGGAAGGCGAAGATGAACCGTTTGTGTGTGTTGTCGTCAGCTCACAATTACGTGCTAGGACCATTTGTATTCCTCGCATTTTTTGCTGCGTTTCCAAATCCAGATGTTTTGATTTGAGGCGACGTGCGTTCTTGTGATTTCGCAACTCCTTCGCTAGCCTCTTCCACAATGTTTCTCCACGAATAAAATAAAGCAGAAGGTCTGTTTGAATTGTCTGCTAATCTCATTTCAGAATGTCAATGCTTATGCGCCAGCTGGGCCGCCAAACGATGGCTGCCTCGCGCTCATACTACCGTCGTGGCTTCCCGAACGTGGTGGCTCGAATTTTTGAGGACGTCTCCGAGAATATGGAGCGCATTGAACGTGAGATCGCTCATATTCGCTGCCGATCGCGATCACCTCTTTGTTACGACCCGTTCAAGTTTGATTCAATCGTCGAGGATTCGAACGGCTTGAAGAAGTTCAAATTGGAGTTTGATGTTCGTCGTTTCAAACCGGAAGAAGTTAACGTGATCACCAAGAACCGTGAGTTAACGATTGAAGCACGTAACGACAGCGATGAGATGAAGGCTCGTTATAATTGCACTGTTACCATCCCTGAAGGCGTTGAATCGAAAGGTAGCTTGATTTTTCACATTAAATAATGTGTACTTTTTGTTTTAGCAATTACTTGCAAATACCTTGAAGGAAAACTAACCGTCGAGGCGCCCTACGAACCGCCTACCGCTGAAGCGCCCAAGGAGACTGAAATCAGCATCAAGCATGAGTGAAAAGTGTCGACAAAGTAACCATATTATTTGTTAAACTGAAATCCGAAACCAACGAAATGTATTTTGTGACAATAAAAAATGTCAGCAAAAATAACTTAACACTTGGATATTTACAATGAAAACAAAACAGCAACAGGAGACCAATTAGTTCGACGCGCGTGGAGATTACTCAGCTGCGGCTTGGGCCTGTTGTTGGGCGGCCAAGGGATTTTTCAGTACCATAATGACGGAGTCGCCCCGGAGAAACATCTTCGAGATGAATCGGTCCTTGTTCACCGGCTTCGCCTTCTTCTTTCCTTTGCCGCTCTTCGGGATTTCGGTCCACATCTCTTTGACCTCTTCGAGGACCATATTGCAGTGCCTATCAAAGGCTTTGACGCGGCCGAGGAGCTTCTTGTTGTTACGGCAGTTAATCAGGACTTGCGTGTTGTTCTTGACCGAGAAAGTGAGGATCGAGAGTGGACCAACGTTGAACTCTTCCTGCTCTTTTGCAGCCAGTTCCTCCATTGACATCTCTGTACGTGGTTTGGACATTGCGGGTTCCAAAAACAACGGAAACTGAAAAGATCGAAAAGTTAGGAAAGAACGGCTGTACAGAAATCACGATCGCAACGTTTCAGCCAAATGAATAACACTGATTATATGGTGAACAAGGTACAGGTGGAATAGTGTTAAAGTTTGCACAATGCATCCAATCACTGTATCCACTCGTTGATTGAAAGCAAAGCAAGAAAACGAAAGCATAGCATTGAAAGCATTGGACTACAAATATCGCTGGCAACTTTAGTGATTAGCGCAACTAACATTATTTTTCATGCTGTAGAAAAAAGTCCAATTAAAGAATGCGCTAAATGAATTTACATGTGTAAGCCAAATTCAGACTCGCGAGCGTCCAAAATCAATGCACAGAAATGAGCGAGCGCGAGAATATTCGAAATTCAACACACTGCTCTCGCGTCGAGACCATTGCATTCGAAGATGTTATTTTTGGAAAACTCATTCGTTCGATTTTCTTGACAAAATACTGACTGCTTGCAAAATATTAACTACCTTTGATGCGAATTTCAAGAGATTTTGCATTTTTGGAGTTTTATTCCCGTTCGATGAACTGGCGGACAATTCACGTTTGCTGTGTGGAAGATTTTTGGTTGATCTTTAGCTTTCCTCTGGTTCAAGTAAAAGTACGAGTCCCGCGATTCAAAATTGACCTGATTGCGGCTTTATTTCATGAGTTAACGTTAATTGTTATTTAGAACCAGCACGCAAGATGGGGCTGTCACTCATCCCCTTTTTGCAATGTCGTGGAAACACGGTCAACTTCTTTATGCGTCGCACTGGTCCGGAACTGTGGAAAACGTTAACCTCGGTCAGTAAGTCCGGTCAGAAGAAGGGTCGTCGTGGTACACGCCAGCAGATTCGTCCTTTGGACCGATACTACAGGATTGGATCTAGTGAGTTATTTCCCATTTCCCGAGCTTACGGACATCTGTTTTAGGCCCCATGAACGTAAAATTCCCTGGATTGAACTCGGCAATCGATACACGACAAGCTATTGAGCCGATGTCTATCGTGGCACAAAATGAAGAAGAGTTGAAAGCGTCTCTCAGTAGAATCCGCACGAGTCTTGAAGAGCGAGGAACGCAGAGCAAGAGAAGGATCCGTGAGAAACTTCATCCGCTTGAGCGTGGTTTCAGTGGTACTCAGATTGTTGGCCAGAGGCTTGGACCACCTCCTCCGGTTGAGGATGTGAAATTCGATGATTTTCAAACGTACTGTTTAGAGGTTAGCTGCATACTTTTAAAAGTTGGTTTCTACAAACATTTTTAGGTCAAAAGAACGGCAAACATGACTCGAGTTTTCGGCCGAGTACACACCATGAGTGCATTGATCGTAACGGGAAACGGCCGTGGAACAGCCGGATACGCTGTTGGAAAAGCACCCATTCATCGTACCAACAATGCTATCATCAATGGAATGAATATGGCATCGCGAAAACTGTTTTATGTCGAGATGCTGGAGGGTAGAACTATTTATCAGGTATTTTGGGGGTGTTTCGATAGGTGCAAGATTCTTTTTCAAGGATTTTTATGCTGAATGCCGCAACACACGAGTATTTGCTCAACGTCGCCCTGAAGGCTTTGGACTTAGTTGCCATCCTCGTTTGATGAAAATCTGCGAAGCCATCGGCATCAAAGACATATACGTTAAGGTGGAAGGATCCACGAAGAACTATTTGGCTCTCACGCATGCGTTTGTTACCGGTTTGTTGAATCAAGAAACGCACCAACAACTTGCTGAGCGCAAAGGCCTCCACGTCGTTGAAATGAAGCCTGGACGCCATTACTTGCCTGAGATCGTTGCTTCTCCTATCATTGCTGAACTCGTCAAGGATGAAGAATTGCCCGCTCTAGATGTGAGCTGGTGTGTACCTAACACTTAAAAAAACTAGAATTTAGCGCTTAAAATTGGATGATTTCTACGGTGAAGGTCGTTATCCATGGAAAAAGCCCAAGCAGCTTCCATTTTGGGTGAACACTCCTGGCCATTTGGACGCCCAGTGGAAAAAGCACCCCTTCAGAAACCAAGAAAAAGTGAGTTTTGTCAGTTTGCTGCCTTGAAATGTGTCTCCCGAAACTGTAGCCACTATTTTCTTTTGCAATGTTCTAAATATTTTAAATTAAGACACATATCTGAAGCGCAGAGAAATGTAAATGCTGCTTTATAGGCAATGCATCGATTACTGGCGGACGGAGCAGTTGAACGATGGACGCGAACAGCTCGTAAAGCCTGGGGCGAACGCAAGCATGAACTGGTCGAAGGCGGTGTTGTACCAGTGCCCCGCGGAATTGGTCTTTCCGATATTGTGCCGAAACCCGAAGAATAGACACTCCAGTTAATAGTACGATAGGGCGTTGATTGTTTTATTATCAGTTTTTGTTGATTCTGTTGACCGAAAGAGAAGAAGAAGATTCGCAGACAAGCGAATTCACCTGTTTTTCACACGAATCTGTTAAATAATAACGTAAACGGCGATTTACAGTCGCTTACAGGGGCTTATCAGCAGTTTGGTTTTACAGCGCGCCGGTCGGTTGGACGATGAACCCTTCCTTCGTTCACCTGTGTCCGTGAAATTGACAGACTAGACCGTAGAGTTGTTGATGTCGGAAAATTGAGACGCTGGTGTGTCTGATTCCAGGAAATTGCCCCATTTGAGACTGCAACGGTCGTCTAAAAGTTGCAGTTTTCAGTTTTGGCCTGTAAATGACAAGTTGTCTGTTACATAGACGTTAGAAGTTTTGTGTGACTTTCTACATCAACGAGCATTCTTGTAGCTGTACCCACAATAGTGCGTTTTTCGGAGTCGATAAGATAAGAGAACCATTTTTGGTTAGGTAAAAACCCGTTTCCCCTCCTTATCGTTCGGCTTGCGGTGCATCATCTATCACCTGAGATGCCGTCCTGCTGTTGCTGTCTGTGAAAACATCGATTTACGATGCACTCATGAGACCTGTCGTTCCCTGGGTTCGTCTTGCGCTGCGCTAATTCGATTAACCGAGTGGACAAAAGCGACCTTTGTGGTTTTTTTGCGCTGAATGACCCATGATGAGCGTGCGTGGGCATGGAGGAACTGAATGACCAGTTCCCCACTTACCTTATCAGTTCGTTTAAAATTCCGTCAGAAATCGGCTTATTGCATCAGCTAAACTTATCAGATTATAATTTAATCTGTCGTGTCAGTGTTTTGACTGCGTGGAGCGCGTACAAATACTCATGTGGCGAGCGAGAGACGATTGTAGGTTGCTTGGGAACGACCTGTTAGGGAGCACCGAGAAGCGCCGATGTCTGAGTCGTCGTCTACTATCGAGGAAGTGCTGATAGCGGACTCATCTGAGGGATCGTCGACCGCAGAGACGCCGAGCGAGGTTTCGCAGCCGGTGTTCACTAATCTGGACCAGGTTTTCAAGGCGATAAAGAGCTATGGCAGATATCAGGTCAGTTGAATGCCCAAGAAAGCCAGAATGACGAAGGCCTAGAAGACACACTCTCTTACTGTCAATCGCGTTCATGTTTCCTTGCAACGACGCGACGGAATTCAAATCTTTACTTACAACGGAGTGTCGCTCGCATCAGTGGTAGAGCGCGCGCTTGGCACGCGAGCAGTCCGGGGTTCAAAGTCGGCCGGCCAGCTGACAATCGAGTGGCTCAGACCAAACGTGTCGGCACAGCTTCTAGTCGTCATTTTCAGTTGTTCATTCTTGTCACCCTCCAATACGCATGCTTCCCTCTCGCTTCCAACTCGGCTGCCGGATTCTTTAGTCTCGGTGGCCTCAAACCAACCTACATTTGTCACGATACGGTATTTTCCTCCTGTCGTAATTCCGTTCAACGCCAATTCCACTTAGAACAACGCTTTCCACTTAACCGCGGACGCGATCTCACAGAATTCTACACTGGCTTGCCATTTGGTGAAGAGCTGTGCCAATCTATCGACCGAGAACGCGTGGTACAGCATGTACGAGGAGTACGAGTGGGTCTGCGCTCCAGATTACGTTCGATCAAGCGTCGCCTCGTTTCTTCCTCTCGCAACGATGGTCGGCTACGCAGTTTCTGGCCACATGAGCGACTATTTTGGTCGGAAATGGTTGTTGGTGGCTGGATTCGCGACTAACCTCTTCTGTGGATTCGCGCAGGGCCTCACACCGAGCTGGGAATTCTACATTGCAGTAACCGTTGTTGCAGGCATAGCCGGTCCGGTCTACCACGGCGCCTCGTTTGCGTTGATGGTGGAAAGCGTGAACTCAAAGTACCGAATGATCCAGGGGTTCGCGTTCCAATGGTCCATCGGCTATATCGTAAGTAGGATTACGGTAGAAGTGCACAGCAGGGGCTTTTCAGTTGGCTGGATTGAGTGCTTATCTAACAGGCAGCTGGAGAAGACATCTGCTGCTGATGAACGCGATCGGGATTCCGGCGTTGGTGGCGATGTTCTTCATTCAAGAGAGCCCCAGATTCCTGCTGCAGCGCGGCAAGTACGCCAGAGCTGCTGCGACGATCAATCGGATTGCCAAGTTCAACAACATCAAAGGAGTTTGCTTCGACGCGAACGACATGATGCAACTCCAGGTGCAGAGCACCTCGGCCTTGTGAGTGATTTCTGTACAGTTAGAGAGTTACCGTATCCTGGCAGTAAAATCTTCATAGCAAGGCTAAGGTTACGGTAGAAATTAGCTAAAAGAGTTTTCACAAAAACTAAAGTTGTTCAGCAATGGTCAGGAGTGCTAACACGTTGGCTACCGTAACCCTAACTCATTTCAGACCCAAAAAGAAGAAGCACTACAGTGTCGTACACCTCTTCTCCACCACCAAACTGACTCTCTATGCGATTTCCCAGATCGTTTGTGGCATAGCAATGAACATCATAGGTTCGGTCATGTTCTACAATATCCAGGATCTCGTAGGTCCAGAGTTCCGCGCTCTCTTCACCTTTAACTAATTTAGTCGGGTAATCCGCTCATGAACGTCTCTCTTATGGGCGCACTGCGACTGTGGACTCCATTTGTGGCCGTTTTGCTGGAAAATGGGTCAAGCAGATTTGGAAGGAAGACTCTGATGGTCAGCACACAGAGTGAGGAGACGCGATCTCGAGTGCTCTTCCTAAAATGCTGCATTTAGCATTCGTCTTTGTCTGCTTTACTGCGATGTTCTTCGTGGATCTGGCAAACAACAAAGAATTGTTCCACGTCGCCGGAACTGTGTTGGCTCTAGCCGGTGAGTCAGACTACCGTATACCCATAAAACACTGCAAAACCTCTTGTTTCCAGGCTACGTTGTAGAATCCTCGCTGGTCTGGATTGCCTACAAACTCTACACAACCGAGCTCTTCCCTACTGTAATCCGAACCATCGCTTTGAACACGTTCAGCTGCACTTCTCTGCTTGGGAGCGTCCTCTCCCCGCAAATGATCTACCTGAAGGTAAAATATAGTTCAAAAGCAACAAAATTCTGAATTTCTATTGTAGAAATACTGGCATCCTCTACCGTATTGTGGTGCAGCTCTAACAGCAGCACTAGCCGCGTTGATGGCTGTGCTTGTACTCCCAGAAACAAAATTCACTTCGCTGCCGGATACAATCCATCAAGCGCGAATTTCCGAACATTCCCAGGCGACGAAGAACAAACTTTTAGCGACCGAATCGCCAAAAAAGGAGTCTGAGCAACCCCTAATTTGAGTTATGTACAGTTTCATCACAAAAGCATAAATTATTCTCTACGACAAGAACGATATCGACCGCATTCCAGTGCAACGGGAATCCGAAATTACAAAATTTTAAAGTTCGTATTCGCAAAATCATTGAATTCGTTAATTTAAAACCAACTCATTAGTTGATGTCCGCCTTCTGCAGCAATTCGTTGCAGATTTGCTGTAACTTGGGAGACACCGAAATTTCCGTGAATTCCTTTTTGAGGTCCTGGCACGGTTTCCCCTCAACGTCATGCACATTATTTGTCACCATCAACGATTCCGTTTTTTGTGGTCGAACGTGCTAGTTTTATGAGGAATCTTGCTTCGCAAATAGGCGATATCGTCTGGTTTTGAACGGATACGTGCTCCCAACATTTTGCGTAAAATCGCAGAATTTTGACAATTAATTTCGTAAATGCATTTTCTTGATTTTCGTTTACTGAAGTTCGCGGTTTCAGGATGAAGCGTTCGTCGTTTCAGCCTGGCTGGAGAGATGAGCATAGGCGTGTGCAGATGCCGATGGGGATCACATTTACGCAGATGCGCCACAGGCACGTGGATGTGACAGCACTGGCAGGACAGCAGGCGCGGTCCCTTAAGAGCAACAAGACGAATTTGCTGAAACTCCGAACAATTTCCAAGATCAAGGAGGGTCGAAGGAAGCAACGGTTAGTGCTTTCAGATTTAATCTGATTATGATTTGTTTATTGTAGTCGCCTATCTGACCGCATTCGATGTATGTTGCGAAAGGAAAACGAGGCAAGAGAAAGGCAAAGAAATCGAAAACGGCAATTCGCTGAAATGAACCAAGTTCATGACTATTCAACGTCCAGTAACAGTAGTGAGGTCCAACCTCCAGCGTATATACCAGTGGTAAGAGTAACTTGAAATATTTGTAACCCAAGACAGAATTTTAGGATCGGATGAAAAAACCGGAAACAGTCCAGGACTATCGAGACCAAATCGCGATGGTGATGAACCTATCAGAGGAGAAGCGAAACCTGAAAGCGGCTATCGACATGGCTACCATACGGTTGAAAAATTTGAAGCGAAGTTCTGATCAAAGTGGGCAAATGCAGAATGCACTTAAAGAAGTAGTGCAAAGTTTAGAGAAATTGTAGGTCATTTTTACAACACTTTCTACTTATGAATTTACGATTTTAGGATAGATGAGCGCTCGCAGTTGTTAACCAACAGCGCCTTCAGCGATTCTGATCTGGAGTCTGATTAAAACTAATTGTTGTTCTATAGTTGTCATTGTCATTGTTCTAAGTATAGTCCTGAAGTTCAGTTTCTCTTGCACAAATTAACAAACACAAAAATTAGAGATCTTTCAACGGCGAGGAGGGAAGTCACAAACAAACGAAGTTGAGTCAAGTGCTGAGTAAATGAAGAGGTTCTTGAGCGGACGTTCATTTTGTGAAAGAGCTTTGATGGCTTCTTGTGAGACGAGCCCTCCGACAACAGCACAGGCGGGAATCAGTTGAGGATCAGAGAAACTGAAAATACTGAACATTAGATATCCAGCACATTAAATAACTTACAATTCAAATTTCTCAGGTTGCACGAAATGCTGTGCAGCTTCCTGGTTACATCGAGCCACTTCAGCACTCCAAATTTCGGTCAGCGCGTCAACCTTTAAGGGTTCAGTCTTGTTAACCTTGTTCCAATACAACAATAGAGCCTTGATTGGAAAATAAGACTGAGGGACCGCCCTCTTTATCTGTCTGGTATACTTCTTGAGATGTTCCCATTCTATGTTCAACGTAGAAGAGTAGCTTTCGTATGGAATCGCCTAAACTACAGCCTACAAAAGAGCTTAACAAAACCGGGATACCTTTCTTTCCATTAAATCCGCAGGTTCCTCACTGATGTCCAAACAAATGGTATCTTGGAAGAGTTTCTTTGAATGTGATGGCACATCAACGTCCATATCGTCATCTAACGTGGTTTCAACAGTAGTAGCAGCTTTCACTGGTTTCTTGCTAAGTCATAAGTTCAAAAAACGCGAACAAATTGACAACATACATAAGAAATTCAAAACCGTTAAAGTCAAGAAAAGCAAATCCAGTCCACCCAAACACCCCGCAAGCTTGAAACCGGATCTTGTACCGTCTACAGAGGTCATTGATTTGAGAATTGACATCATGGGTTTGATCGACGAGAATAATTAGATCAAATTCCTTGTAGTAAGCTTCATTCTGATAAAGGATGTCGCCCTCTACGACGTTAACAGACACCATAGGATTCAATTCACGAGCCTTGCTCATACAAGCCCAAGCACGCTTAAAAAGGTTCATAAACAACATTGCAAATCACAAACCCATCTTACGTTTTTACCAACGAGGGAACGATCGGCAAGAAAATTGGAGATGCTTTCTTCTTCATTTAAGTTCTGAGCATCCATGAGTTTCACGGACTTCAGCCCACACAAGATTAAGTTTTTGGCAATTTCACTTCCAAGTGCAGTCATTCCGCACACAAGAACATTAGAATTGCGCAACCTGTTCTGAGCTTCTACGCCCCAGAGGCGGATTTGCCGATCGTAGAGTTCCGCTTCATCCGAGGTGATCGTCAAAAGACGCCCTTCGGCCATCGATGAACCGGCGCTTCCAGCCATCATGCAAATCCTGAAAACAAATTATAGGGCCACATGGGTAGTTCACACCGCCAGATAACTTCAGGTTAATCTTGACCGCAAATTATAAGATTAGTGAAAATCAATCATCGTTTATCAGTAATTAACATAATACAGATCACATTTTTTTTTGAACATTGCGATTTGCAAACGAGCTGTAAATTTATCTTCGGCCGGATATTGAACCCTTTCGTCCCGATCCCGGCGACCGTGATAATCTCCGCGGTCTTGCTGGTAGTGATCACTTCGATCGCTTCTCGGTTGATCCCTACTACCACGATAGTCTCCGCGGTCTCGCTGGTAGTTATCACTTCGATCGCTTCTCGGTTGATCCCTATTGCCACGATAGTCTCCGCGGTCTCGCTGGTAGTTATCACTTCGATCGCTTCTCGACTGATCCCTGCTGCCGCGATCCCGATCATCACGCACCCAGTCACGACGATATGAGCCTCGCCCGCGGTAGTTTCCACCTCCACTACCATTTCGTCGTCCGCCATAATCAAAGTTTCGCTTTGGTCTCGAAGTCCATGGATAAATTGCGACAGTCCTGGCAAAACCGTTTTCCGCTATGGAAGCGTACGATTCGCTGTCATTGGTGAACCGTGTTGCAAACATGGCCTCGTATTTTTCAATATTTGAAACGTTCACATCATATGTAGATCGTATGCTCGGCTCATCGGTAGACGAAGACGGAAGCGCAACCGGAATCTGACCGCCATCCAATACTTCCTCGACCCGGTCGGGTGAATCTTTTGAGTCAGCCATGCAAACTGAAATAAGCATTTTCTCAATATTTCGGGTAAACAGATAACAGGAAAGGCACGTAAATAAAGCACGATCGGTTCGATGAAAACTGTGATGCACAAGCGAACACAAGCACAAGTGAGGTACAACGCTCAAAATCGGACCATTCATACAAAAAATAGTTTCTTTCAAGTCATAAACAACACGTTTTTGAAGAACACAACACGCGCATAATGTTAAGGTGTGAATCCCGAAACTGGTTGCCATAGATTTTTATTCAAGCATAATTCGTTTCGGCCAAGACTGCTTTCGCCGCGAAGTGCCTGAACAATCAGGCTACAGCTATAAAACCAGATTGATACAACGTTTGAATGGCATTTTGGAGCGTTATTTTCTCCTTCTAAGTATTGCGGCAGGTTGAGCAAAGTTTAATTTCGAAGACGTGAACATTCTTTAAAGAACGAGCAAATGCGTTCGTGCATCATGAAAACTTGAAAGAACGATGCCAGTTGTATCGCATGACCGGAGGACAGGAACTGTCTGGACGTGCGCCATCTCGTCAGCTCCCGATTCCGAGCGAATGTCCGACGCGAAGTCTGTGCGAATGTTTGACCTTCTGAGATCATTCCAGGTGGCATGCTGTTCATCGCTTCCGCATCATGTTGATTCGGGAATCGCCTGAATGTAGTGCCAGTCGTCGTTGTTTTCTCTCACCCTCCACGATCCTCTTTTTGTCGATTCTCTATTTGCTCCACGCTGACCTCACTCACTTCAGCTCCACTCGTTGGCTCAACGGCGACGAGAATCTCCCTCGATCGTTCATTCGCATGCTGATTCGCTGCGATGATGCAGCAGCCAAACTGTGGCGGTACGACACTCAACATTAGCAACTGCGTCGAGGGAGCCGGAGGGGCTGCAACTATCGTCAACAAGGACGAGATCAAGTCTCAGTTTGCGACTCGCGAAGGTCTATACAAAATGATGACTTTGGCCGAGTATTCGAGGCCGAACCGCAATCAGATGGCACAGGTTTGGCTTTGATTCGTTTGCTCGGTAACGGAGCTTTTCAAGGCGCCAGGTGGGCAAAGCGTGGCCATGGGCAGTGGGCCAGTACGGGTATCCTTCGTCCGAGTCTTCTCAAGTAGAACTGTTTCGCCTTGCCGTGAAGCGATAGAAGAGCAGCCGTCGAGCAGCGGAGTTGACTCGGTACATTCCTCCGCAGAGAATGTTCCAGTGGACCGGATTTGCTTTAATATTGGTCGCGAACTTTACGTCTATGATTACAAGTTAGTTTTTATGAAAAGTGAAGGAAAACAAATATGCTTTAGTAACACGAATAACGCTGCTGATCTAACGAAGCCGGTAGACAAGAGAGTATACAAAGGAACGTTTCCAACTTGCCACGATTTCAATCAAGAAACGGCGACGTCAACTTCCTGCAGGTAGAAATCGTTCGAGTACGCTTATTGAAGATCAAAACTGTTGCAGCCTGGTTATCGGATTCTCTGCAGGGCAAATACAGTTGATCGACCCTTTCCAGAAGGACTTCCAGCCCCTTAGTCGTCTCTTCAACGAAGATCGGGTCATTGACAAAACGCCGGTGACGTGTTTAAAATGGGTCCCAGGTTTGTACAGCATGTATATCACACTACTATCGATTTTTGTTCAGGGCAGCTGCAATCGTTTATTGCATCTCATGCAAGTGGTAACTTGTATTTGTACAATGAGGAATACACCTGTTTACCAACTCCACCCAATTACACGGTTCTGAAACAAGTAAACATACGAAATATGTTAACATCATCCGAATTTGTTTAAGGGCGACGGTTATACTGTATATACAACGAAATCCAAAACTCCGCGGAATCCGGTGAATCGGTGGACAATTGGCGAAGGGCCGCTCAATCAATTTAGCTTTTGTAGTGAAACAGACTCACGGCTGTTTGCTACTGTTAGTCATGACGGGTTTTTGAGGATATTTGACTATGCTTCAATGGAACTCCTGAGTTACATGAAGTCTTATTTTGGAGGTTTGTTGTGTTTGGCGTGGAGTCCCGACCAGAAATTTATCGTGACGGGTGGAGAAGACGACCTCATCACCGTATTTTCGGTCATCGAAAAGAAAGTTATCTGTAGAGGACAAGGACACAAAAGTTGGGTTTCACACGTAAGATCTCAGATTGAAACTAGTGAAATCTTGTTTTACTCCGAATTTAGGTTGCCTTTGATCCCTACACATCGTCTTACTTTGGTCCCGATGGAACTCTGATCAACGGATCTAGCGTCGGAGTCAACAGCGGGTTGATGAACGGAACAACGAATGATATAGGATCAGAAGATGATCTTCAACACGCTGCTCCGAACACTCGCTTTCTGAAAGGATCTGTTTCACCCTCGTTTCTTCCACGTCAGTTCAGTAACGGGGAACATCACATGAACTCATGTATGGGTGGAGGTTCTGCTGTAAATCTACGCATGGCCGGGGTTGCGCAAAGTTCATCAGCTGGAGAATTCAACGGTGCCGCCGGTGTCCCCGGAACCACAGCGGGAATTCTTCTAAGGACAACGAAAGTGAGTGATGCTTTGCGCCTCTTGTACTTTAACTTTTTTCTGCAGCAAGACTCAGTTAGCAGCAACTCACTACTGTGCTGCTCAGGAAGTGTGACTCATATGTATGGGGGAGTGTCGTATAGAATTGGGTCTGTTGGACATGACACTCAGCTCTGTTTGTGGGATCTAACTGAAGACGTTCTTCTTCGCTCATCGGGTGGCAGCGTTTCTGCAAGAGCTAGGAATTCTACGGTTATTTCTGTTGGAGGAGCAGCGTCGGGGGAATTTTTAGGAACGCCTTGCGATTCTGTCCAGGTTTTTCCTTATTTGCTGTAACGTTGCTTATTTAGCACAAATTACAGACGCCTTCAACTAGTACCAGTACGGCGGATACCATGAACACAGCGCTGCTGCCTGACCACAAAGGAAAGAAGTCGAGAAAACTTCATAAACGAGGATTCAGCTTTGGAGCGAAATTTTCTACAGGGTCCCATGAGTGAGATGAGCTAATAGCCTATCAATATAGCAGTTTTTGTTCAGGTCCAGGTGGGGTCGATCAGGCGCTGGAGGAAGTTCTTGGGGTGCAGGAAGTTCAGCAATGCAAGAAAAACAACGCCGCGAAGAAAGAATTGCTCAAATGTTGGGCTCTTCAGCGTGTCCTCGAATGAACCAAATTCCGATCATCGAGCCTCTGATAACGAAGAGGATAGCCCAGGAACGTCTTACAGAAATTAACTTCCGCGAGACCTGTCTTGTCACAGCATGCCAAGAAGGATTGATCTGTACTTGGGCGCGACCCCCCAATCGCGTAAGTCAGTTAGCCAACGCAACTGGGAGAAACATGTTCAATCGGTATTCTTATAATTGAAAAAGGAATCTTGTTTCTCTCTTCTCATCTACTTTAATTTCATGTTGTTACTGGTAAACTTCAGGAATCGTTAATTTAAATGTAGGAATTGTTACTAACCTCTCTTCGTTCAACCAAAATTGAAAGCAATCGTCTCAATTAGAGTAGTCAAACAACCCAGTGAATACGCGTAAATGTGTTGAGATTCTATTGTATGTATGTCTTTGGTGTTTATGCCGTTGTTCTCTACTGTAATTTCTAGCCCTTGTATATATAGTCGATGGGTTCGTGTTGTGTAACATATTTGGATTACTTGTGATACGATTTACATGTTTGTAAGTATAATGAGATTTGTTACCCATTCCTTGCTGTGTTTTAACTATTATGGTTGGAAAGAGAATCCGTTTCTGGGGACCAGGTTTTATGTTGTGGGGCAACACTCAAATTAGGAATTCGTGCTTCACCTGTACGCGTCCATACGATAATCTCCATCGGTAATCGGGGTGCAAAGATGCGTCGCAATCACTGATAAGGCGAGCGGCGACGTTCTGTTCGTTTCACTCGCCCACAGCGTGAGTGAGTTGTCAAGTCGCGGGAATATGGCGCCGAAGCGCGAAGGAGTCCCAGAGGAGTTCGTGAAGGGCGACGATTTCATGGTTAGCTGTCAGAATCGGCGAGTGCGATTCAGCGTGAGTTCAGAATAAAATGGATTACACGATGAGGCTTCGCGTTGATCCGCACGGCCACATCTTCTACTGGAACTCCGACTCGTCCGGTGTTGAACGCGAAGGAGTCGACGAAGAAGCCGCTGCACGCGCTGGGCAGCGGCCAGGTGGGTCTTGCGCTCTCTTCTGTGCTTTCAGCTCCAATTCAGCTCTGTTCTTACGCCTTCTTCGACGACGTCGTCGACGTTCGGGTCGTCGACAAGGTCTGGATTCCTCGTCTTCCGATCATTATCGATGAGTTCAGGATGAAACAAAGGCGAAATTCCTTGGCTATCGCTACGTGATGGTCGTCGTCACGAACAAAGACTTTGTGCATCCGCGAATGTTCGAATTCAAACACTTTGACAAGGTCAGCGCCCTGCAGTCGTGTGACTCTCTCCGATTTCAGAAATTGATCGCTAAATGGGAAGCGTTCATCATGGCATGGGCCTACAAGCTCAAGAAAGAGCACCACGGTGTCACCTACCACCTACAGAAGATCCTCTCTCCGCACATCTACTGCTGCCCCTCCGACAGCATTTCGATGCACACGTAATCGCCCCTCTTAACGTCTGTACCGAGAGAGAGATTCCTTCAGCATAATCGACGCGTTGTCACCGAAAACGCGTCAGAATTCGTCGAATCATCAAATCGTCGACGACGTAATCCACGATTTCCCTTTCCGGGACCAAACGTCGGCTCCGGTGGTAGGATTCAGCGCTCAGTTCCGCTGTTTGAAGCAAATTTCAGTTGATCAAGAAATCGTTGCTCGACGAGAACGTTCTCGCGGACTTGATCATCTCGGCGTGCAAATTGGCTCCAAAGATGCTCTTGACGAGTCCGCAGGGGAAGGTGCTCCGCGATTTGTTCGCCTCATTGTGAGTCGAGGGAACGAGGCGGCGAAAATGCGAGGATTTCAGGTCCAAGAACGGAGTGCTCAGCTCCAAGGCGTTCGGTGATTTTCTGAACGAAACGCAGAGGGATCCACGGCTGAACGAGGAAGCGCACAAGAAGGTTTTCGCGGGGACGGTGAATCGCATGTGCAGAAAGTATTCGACGAATCGCAGTTGGGAAACATTCCACTGAATTTCTCTTCTATATTCCGCTTCAGCTGACAGTTTGGACTTTCGAGGGTTCCTGCGATTCCTGCTGAGCGACGACAACGTAGAAATGAGCTCTAAACGCTTCGACTACGACGAAACGACCCTTTCGCACCCGCTTTCCGCCTACTACATCAACAGCTCCCACAACACTTACCAGATCGACGAGCAGATTGGCGGTCACGCCGACGTCGAGATCTACCGTCAAGGTGTGCATTCCTATAACGGCTACAGTATCCTTGCAACTTCAGTGTTGCTCTCTGGTTGTCGCTGCATTGAGCTGGATTGTTGGGACGACGGGGACGAGATTGCGATTCTGCACGGCATCTCGCTCTCCACGCAGGTCTCCTTCCGCGATGTTTGCCACGCGATCAAGGAGAGCGCCTTCAAGACGTCCGACCTTCCGGTGCTTCTCTCAATCGAAAACCACTGCAAGAAAGCGAACCAGAAGCGGATGGCGCAGATCTTCATGGAGATTTTCGGAGATCTTCTTTTGACCGAAGCGCTGCAAGACCACCCGGTGAGTTCCTCGCTTCTGGATTGAGCTGAAGCCGCGATTCAGTTGGAGCCGGGTGTGCAGCTCCCTTCGCCGGACAAACTCCGTCGGAAGATCCTCATCAAGGGAAAGAAGTCGAACTCTCCACTCGAAGTCCGATCGATTTCGCGATCGGACACCGCGTCGAGTCAACTTTCGGAGATCTTTGATGATGACACCGAGAAGATAGTACCTCAGCGGCCTGTTCTACCGTATCCCGAAGTTTACGAGCACAAACCGAAGAGGGAAGTTTCTCCTCGCGAGCGCCGACCGACGCTTCAGCGGGGAAACGAGCCCGTGAGAAGTAGCTACCGTAATCCTGATGCTGAAATGATTTTCCTCTTTGCAGAAGACTCTCCTCGACGTCTGCGAACTTCTTCGATTCCCGAAAGTGAGTTTTGCGCATTGAGATACCGTATGCGAGTGACTGCAGGCACGCGGGTGATCAAGGGACCCGATCTTCCGTGGATTCCGAACAAACCGAGGCGATACGGAATGGGAATGGAGATCTTCGCCGAGTTGGACGAAGAGGATCAGAAGCACGCGACGGTCACTCTGCTACGCGAAGTGCGGAATCCGATGCCGCTTGTGGAGACGCCGCCGCCTCTGAACGCGCGGCACTCACTGGAGAAGGACTCCGCGGTGGTCGCCGAGAGCGAGTACAAAAACGTTAGTTTCCCTCTTTCAGCTACGGTGGATACGGTAGTTTAGAGTGTCGTTGTGACCGACTCTACGTTGTCCAGCTTGATAAACTATCTACAAACGATGTCGCCGCGGGAAAAGGAAAACGCAAGTGGGGATGCGAGGGAGGAATGCGGCGATCTACAGTATGCGATTCAGAGATTGCGAAGAAGTACGACGTCCACTACAAAATGCGGTCGGAAAGCGAAACCGCGCTGCAGAAGGACGAATTCAGTTGGTTCGCGCTCTTCAACATCTGCAATCTCACGCGAATCTACCCGAAAGGCGCGCGAATCCTCTCTGACAACTACAATCCCTACGTACCGTACTCCATCGCATTCTCCTCATTTCGCGCCTTTCAGAAACTCTGGGCATGCGGCTGTCAACTGGTCGCCCTCAACTTTCAGACCCCCGATGTTCCGATGCAGCTGAATCAAACGCTCTTTGAGGAGAACGGACGCTGCGGCTACGTCCTCAAGCCGAAGTGCTTCCGCGACCGTTCTGTCAAGATCGATTACTGTAGCGACCGCATAACCGGGGTCATTCCAGACGTATTTGAGGTTACCGTAATCGGCGCTTTCATGCTCTCGTGGATGGGTCTGAACGACCAGTTCAAACCAATGGTGTCGCACGTGCAAGTTGGCCTCTACGATATGCCGATGGATACGGTAAGTCACTCGATGAGCAAACTGTCGTCGAAGCACTGCACTCCGAAACGGACTGAAAACGGATTGGTCACGATTTACTCGAAGGAGGGGTCGACGCAGTTTTCGCGCTTCGTTTTCAAGGAGGTCCGGCGTGTTCTGGAGGTTCCCCTGATGAATGCGATTGTTCAGGTGATCAAACCGGAGTTTGCGTTCGTCTACTTCAACGTCGTCGACTCGACTTCGAACAAATGCGTCGCGCAGCGCTTCCTTCCGATCCACAAGCTGCAGCCGGGATACCGGTTCGTCGTGCTGCGGAACAGCGCGAACCGATCGGCAGGGCCGGCCTGCCTTCTGGTGCACATGAAGGTGAAACACTACGTCGCGCCAACGTCCGAGGTCCTCGCTGATCAGTTCGCACGACCGCTGGACGCGCAGGCGACCCGAGAAGGTGGGATTCGGTATAGACGTTGACGGCGAAGCGAAGTGCGCGTTTTCAGAGCTGATCGGCAAATTCACAAATCCGCTGGAGTTCGATTACCCGAGTGACTTGGTTTAGAGGGCGCGATGCCCGTATCTGTACATTTGAGAGTAAATTTGATTTGAAAGAACGTCGCTCGTTATCTCCACGTTGCGTTTCGCGCTTCACAACCACTTTATAACCGCGTGTGACGTCTTCCCGCGGAATCAAGGTGTTTACAAAAGAAAACCGATTAGCGGCGGCGGCGTCTTATCGCCGTCGCCAACTTCCACGGCTTCTTCCCACTTTGACGACATTCCTGTCGCTCCTATGACGCTTCCGGACGATTCGTTCGTCCAGGGAGAGAGTTTTCAGCTTCAAACAACATCCGGTTGTCAACACGTGAAGCTCCAGTGCGATCCCGACGGATTGATCCTCTACTGGAGCGGCTATGGCACTCCCGTAAGTCCCCGAGAAGAGGACCTGAATCGAGGGAGTTTCAGTCGGAATTTCTCTTCTTCGACCACATCGTCGACGTCAGAGTGCAACGCTTTCTAAACGTCAGTTTCCGGGGTTTCCGTGCGTTCGAGGCGACATCGATGGGTTTAGGAGAACGACGTCCCCTTTCCGCTCTGCACGTACTCGCTCACCGTCGTCACGTCGACCGATCTCGTGAAAGTGACCGAATTCGTGTTCTACGACATCCGAAAGGTTCTCCTCTCAACGAGTTACCCCTGAAAACGTCGGTTTGCAGCCCATCGTGGACATCTGGTCCGACTTCATCCTCTCGTGGTCGCTGCAATCAAAACGACGATTCCGTGGCCTCCTCCACCACTTTAAGAAGGCGCTCGCGCCCGCGCGCTTTGTGATTTCGAAAGAAAGAGAGCTCTTGGACATCTACACGGTCGCTGATGCTCTGCTTCCCGATCTGCGCCACTCGGGACCCTACATCCAACTTGTAAACTCGCTTTTCAGCGGAAGAACTTTTCTGAAGCGAAAAGCGATCAGAAAGGAGCATGTGACAGAGCGAAACCTCTCCGAAATGATCATCGCAGCCGTGGAACTCGAACAGAACGCCCTCCTACTGAGCTATTTCCACGAGGTCGCTGGCGACAACGGAAAACTGACGCTGGAAGGACTGCGACTCTTGTGGACGCAAACAAACCCTGCGAGAACCAACGGCGCACGATTCTCCGACTCGCAAATCGAGCGCATTTTCGAGGAATTCTCTGACAATCGCGAATTCATCGATTTCAACGGATTTCTGCGACTTCTCGTCAGCGACTACGCGACCGACCTCTTCTCTTCGGACTTTGCGTTCAACGGAGAGTCGATGAACTTTCCGCTCTCGCATTACTACGTGAACACGTGTGTTTCCAATCAGAATCTGTTCTCGTCGTTCGACAAGGCCGACTGCAGCCTTGAAGCCTACCGCCAAGTAAGCGACCATTGCGTTTCCGTGAATGAGAGCGCGGATTTAGATTCTTCTGGCGGGATTCCGCGCCATTCACATCATCTGCCACCCACACGAAGGCGGCGAAGTGGTAGTTCGCGCCGGCCCTTCGATAGCGATGGTGGGCGGCGAAGTCGTTCCCCTCGAGGATTTCTGCGAGATGATTCGGTCGTTCGCTTTCCGCGCGACCGAAATGCCGCTGATCGTCCATCTCGAGCAGCATTGCACTCCCGCGCAGCAGCGCAAGATCGCCGCCGTCTTCGTGAAAGTCTTCGGAGACGCGCTTCTCAGGACGCCCGTCTGCGATCCCTCCATGGAGATTGCGTCTTGCGACGCTTGCCTCCTGCCTTGCACCCCGCTTCCCTCTCCAAACAGCCTCAAAACGAAAGATTCTGATCTCTTGCAAGCGGAAGAGATCCAAATCTCCCGCGAGTCCGTCGGAGGACGTCGAACTCGAAGATCTCTGCGTCTACTTGAATCTCGAGAATCACTCCAAAAAGCCCGGCGACTCGATCTCCACGGATCACTTCGAGCTGCGAAGCGATTCGCACATCTTGGAGAAAGCAAAGTACGGTAACTGGTACGTCCAACACAACAACCACAACATGACGCGTATCTGGCCTGACGGTACCGTAGTCGGGGTGAACGTCAGTTCCGAGGTAATGCAATCCAAAATCAACGGAAATCACAACTTTCAGCTCTACTGGGCCAGCGGATGTCAAATGGTGGCGATGGCGATCCTCCATCCGGACCTCTCGCGTCCTCTCCAACTGAATCAAACGCTGTTTGAAGAGAACGGAGGTTGCGGATTTGTGCTGAAGCCAGAGTGCCTGAGAAATTCCGAGATTACGGTAGATTACAAGGGGTGGACCATTCCAGGTGTTAGAAGCGTGCGCGTCGACGTAGAAGTGCTTTCAGCGGTCTTCCTGTCGATGTTAGGCGTGCACAAGTCGATGAAAATGCCGAGCACGCAAGTTCAAGTCGACTTGTACGATACCTTCAACGATCACTGCGTGGGAAAGAAGCGCAATCGAACTACAGTAGTCAAGCACAACACCATGAATCCTGCCTACGTAGAAAATCCCAAAAAACGAAACGTTTTCGTGTTTGAAAAGGTGATCAAACCGGAATTCGCGTTCCTCCACTTCACGGTCATCACTTCGAGCGGCAAAGAGATCGCGCAGCGATTCCTCCCCGTTCACAGGATACGCCAAGGTGCGAAGCGGCGAGTTTTCCCTTCCTATTTCTTGATTTCAGGATTGCATTTCGTAATTTTACGCGGCGAAAGCAACCAGTGGATCGGGCCAGCAGCGCTGCTCGTGCGATTTTCGATCCGGTAAAACCAATTTTAATAGCGGGTTTCTGGATTGTAATAAAGGCGTTTCGAGGCACAGAATATCACATCAGAGGCGGCAGGAATCGAGTTCTACTTGGGCGTCGGCGTCCACTTGCAGGAGAGAACCATGCTGTTCGAGTTCGCCAACAGCATTTCGTCATTCGTTTTGAGCGCGATCGTCGCCCCAGAGATCGTCGCTCCGTCGTTTGCGTAAAACTGCGAGATCCGCGTCTTCCTAGATGATTTGGAGAGTGAATCCCCGGATTCTCGGGCGCCCTCGACTCACCCCTTCTTGTAGCGAATCGTCAGAACGGTCGAAGGCGAGTAGAAGGCGAAGGGCGACTTCTCGTAGTAGTAGTACTTGAACTTCAAGGGCTGCGCGGCGAGAGTCAAATCGAAATTGCTGTCGAAGGAGAAGAGCACCGGTGAAACGACCAAGTCGATTCGCTGAATGAGCGTTCGGAGGAAAATTGGCTCAAAAATACCTTTTTGAAGTTCAGTTTCGCGTTTGCTTCAACACTGTAGACGAGAATCGCTTGATCGGTGAAGGAGCTGACGTAGAGAAGCCTAGGGGCACGAGAACGTGAAAGCGACCGGCTGCCTCACTCACTTTCGGCTTCGGTCGATCAGAATTCCCGTGGGCGACGACACGCCCTCCACCGCTTTCCGCGCTGAATTTCCGTCAAAGTAGCCGATGAATCCGTGTTTCGTGTTCAAAAACCACTCGAATTGCTTCAGAGTTGCGTCTTGAAAGTAGAACGAACTCGTGAAGTAAAACGTTTTGGGCCCGGTCGCGGCGATGTCGCCCACGTTGTAGAGCAGAGGGTCCTTCACTGACTTCTTGTGTTTGACCGTTTTCTTCTCCGAGTCGAGCGCGAATATCTCAACGGAAGTCGCGTTGCTCACGCGATTGACGACCAGAAGGGTCGTCTTCAGCAGCGAGATTCCCTCGGGATTCCAAGAATCCGCGGATTTGAGGCGTTTTCTGCCCACATGCAGCTTCCATGCGTGTTTGCTGCTCGCGTTGTAGAGGAAGAGCGAGGACGGCGCGAATGAGGCGTTGGAGACGCGGTGACCCTGAAAAGACGCTCGAAGGAGGAAGAAACTCGCAGATACCGTGGAGAGGACGATGAGCTTGTCGGCGGTGAGCTCGGCATCGAAGAATCCGTTTTCGAATGACGTCACGGTGGAGCAGTCGCCGGGGACTTGATTGTAGACCCGTTTGTTCAGGTCGAGATAATGTCTGAGGCAAAGAGGGTTCTCGCGCAGTCAGCGGTCGGACTTACACTCCGCGGATGAAGATTCCGATGAAGACGGCGACGAAGGGAACGCCGACGACAATCGGTGACCAGAACCCGAAATATCCCATCGAAAGCGCTCGGAACGCGAGAAATGCCGAATGGGACAATCGATTTGGAGGACGCGCGAGGGGCTTTAGCCCTAACGATGGCGATGGCAACAGTCGACTCGTTTATTATTCATTACGGAGTGCACGCTTATGCTGCGGGACAGAAGCGCCTCGGTTCGCGTCTCCCGACCGAACCAGCGGAGGAAACGGTTATTTACAAGAGCGAGAGGACGTTCAGCATTCGGACTCCTTCATGATCAGCGACATCGCGCGGTCCATTCCCTTGCGCATGGCGGAGAGATTCTCGAGGGTTTCCGTCTTGGGGGAAATTCCGACGACGCCGCGACGACGGACGTCGAGCACGGACTCCAAGTCGGCGATTACGGTAGTGCTGAGCGACTGCCACACACGACGCATCTCGATTTGGTATTTGTTGAAGGAGAGAAGCCAGTCGACGTCGGGGTGGTTGATGTTGCACGAGTCGACGCCCGACCGGATCATGCGCTCCATCTCCGTCATCTCCTCGTCGATCTGCATCAGGAACGGAAGCACTTTCGCCTCAAGATCAGTCAGCAAATCAGATGGATGACGACGATCTCCGCTCGTATCCTCCGCGATGTCATTGACGAAGATCACGACCTTCCGGAGCTGAAATCGCCCCCAATTCAGAGATTAGCAGAGGCGCCATTGCGTACCTGATCGCAGAGGTGCGAGATGAAAGCAGTGAGCTGCGTCTTCTGGCTCTCGGGCTGCGAGCTCTGCTGGCTGCTCTCGTTGCTCGAAGTCGCCCGCGAATCCGCGCGTTGCGCGAGCGGCGACGGCGAAGAGACTCCAGATGAGGGCGCCTTGTTGATCTTGCCGTAGATGACCGGCGACTGATTTCCCTCGCCGATGCGGCCGTAAGTCGCTTGTCCAAGACGACGAATCATTTTCTGAAGTTCGGAGGGATTAGAGATCGAGCGGAGAGGCGCGACGAATGTGGAACGACCGTCGAGGGGAACGCGAAGGAGAACGTATCCGTTGCAAATATTTCGACTTTCGCCTCCGACTGCGATTTCGCGCAAAGTCGCCGCCTCGGAGACAATGGGAGAAACGAAAACGTCCGATTGCAATTATGAGCGTTGATAAACGAAGGCGAAAACGTTGAAACGCGGAAAGATCGCAATCGATCATCGCCTCCAGAAATCGCACAGAGATGACCGTTCTGCGGTTGATGACGCAACAAAAGTTGGGCGGAGATTGCAGATCTACACGTCAATTGCAAGGATTAGTCTAACAATTAGAATATCAGTTTGAGACCAAAAAGATGACGGCAAAAAACAAAAAATGTGGAGTCTTCAGGCGAAAGAATTGAACAGGCAATGTTGAATTACAGTCAGTCGCCGCTACAGTAATCGGCTCCTTTCACTGAATAGCAGCGGACATCATATATTCATTCAGCGCGGACATCTCTGGAAGTCTTTCTGGGGAGCGAAACCGCTCTATTTAGTCGAAGCGGATACATCGAGCGTCAGAATTCCTCTTCGCCACCGGCGAATTCGTTTTGTCGACCGTTTTTCGTTTCTTTCGCGCTCGTTCCCCGATTAGGATCAAGGTCGAGATTGTGCGAGCGGCGACGCTAAGTGCCAGTCGGTGCTTTGTGACTTTTTAGTTGTTCCTGACCACTTGATTAATGAAGAAAAGAGCGCGAGTTCTGGTAACGCGCATCGCGACTCCGCCGCTTTGAAATTTGAACGACCGAGGACTCTCGCATCGACCGCCTTGCGACGGTAACCGCGAGGTTTTGGCGCAAAATTCCAAAACGCAATTTCGCATCTGCGTGCGTAGTGCAACTGTGAAACTGTGCCCCACTTTCAGATGTCTCTCCTCGCTGATTTGAAGAAACATTTCGACTGCAGCGACCTCTACGAGGTGCTTCACCTCGACCCAAGCCAGAAGTCGTCGTACAATGGCTGATTCGAGTGAGTTCAACTTCCGTTAAGTTTCATTCTCCGTTTCAGTCAAGAAGGCGTACTACAAGCAGTCCCTGAAGTACCACCCTGATCGTTTGGCGGCTAATCTCGATGTGGACGAGAAGAGAGACGCGACGGAGAAGTTCCAGACGATCAGCGGAGTCTACGCGGTTTTGGGCGACGATGAGAGACGCAAGATTTACAACGAAACTGGTGAGGATTCTCGTTCGCCAGGTTCGAGTTTAATTGCATTTCCGTAGGTGTTGTGGACAATGAGGATTGGGGCGAAGACGGCGCCAACTGGGCCACGGTATGGCGTGCTGCCTACAAGAAGGTCACAGTCGAGGAAATCGAGAATTATTTGAAACAGTACGTCGGTGAGTGGGGAAATCAATTCTGAATCCGATTCGGAGAGTTGCAGGTTCGGAGCAAGAAAAGGAGGACGTGCGCGAAGCGTACATGAAATCGAAGGGACGTCGTGATGACATTCTGGAGCGCGTGATCGGATGCGACAAGGAGGGCGCTGACGAGCGCATCTTCGCGATGATCCAGGAGATGATCGACGACGAAGAGCTCCCCAAATATTCGGTGTTTTCGAGGGCCGTTAAGAAGCGGAATCCCGCACGTGCAAAGAAGGAAGCGAAGGAGGCGGAGAAGGTGATGAAGGCGATGAACACGCGCGAAGGCATCGACGAGAACGCCGACCTCTCGGAGATCATTTTGGCTCGCCAGAAGAAGCGCCTCGTTTCTGGTACCTCGTTTCTTGACGATTTGGCTGCGAAGTACGGTGGTGGAGATGCAGGATGCAGCACCGGTTGCGAACCACAAAGAAAGAAGAAAAAGAATGCCGCCAAGAAGTCCAAATAACCCTGTGAATCGCAAACGCTTCCATTAAATTTGCGGGTATCAAGCGAATAAAATCTGATCAACAACAACAATAAAATCAACAACAAATCGATAGCGGGTATCGATAGCGGGTATCAAACGCTTTCCTTCTCCATTCTTCGCTTTTTCTTATGGTGAAACTGATTAACAAACTTCTTTGGATTCAAACCGTAAGCTTGAAGTCGTTCGTCGTTGATGTTCTGTAGGTCTTCGGGTCGTTTCATTCCCTTCCGTTTTCTTTTTCGCGGAGCCTTCTGCTTCTCTTCGTCCTCGTTATCATTACCAACCTGCTTCTCTTCGTCCTCGTTATCATTACCAACATCTGTATGTTCCTTCCGTTTTCTTTTTCGCGGAGCCTTCTGCTTCTCTTCGTCCTCGTTATCATTACCAACATCGGCTTTTCTGAAAACAATCTTTCGTCGACAAGAATTGCAAACTGAAAACGCACGGTTTTCGAGGAAGATCACTCAAAATCTTTTGCTTCTTCTCCAAGTTCTGCGCTTTTCTGGTGTAAGCACGTTGGTCGAATATCTCTTCTTGGTCTGTTCTATATTGGGTTGCCTTCTTCAATGAGACCCACGCATTGAGTCGCTTGTCATCGGTATCGAGGATCTAAAGGTTTCCGTGCTAACTATGTAATTAAGATATTACTCGCATACCTCATCAACACTGAGTCCAAAGGAATTTGCGGGAACTGAACGGTACTTGAACTTTGTAATTGTGTCACCAATAATGTCTTCGTAATCAAGAGCATAATACTCATTAAAATATTCTTCAAATGTTTTTTCCTTAGGGTCAAAGACAGGCTTCTCTTTCTTGACCAGTTCAGCAAACTTAGAATTTCTCTTTTTGCGCCGACGACTTTCTTTCTTCTCTCGGCGCTGCGGTTGGCTTTCCTTTCCTTCTTCATCATCCTCCTCTTCATTGTCATCTTGGTTTTTAGAATGTCTGTTGTTAATTTCCATGTCGTCGTAGTTGTCATCTCCGTCAGAATCAATCTCAGAGACATCCGAAAACTCTGGCTTTTCTTCGTCTTCAATATTTTCGTTGTCATAGTATTTCTCATTGAAAACTTCCTAAACAACACCATGGAACACCGGAAAGCAGACCTAAAACTAACCTTCATGCGTTTGTCGAACTTGGCAGGATCAAAATCCTCGTTAAGATCCTCCAAATTGAGCGGCAAATCTTCATCGCCGGCCATCTTCTTTAGTTTAATTAGTTTTTCTTCAATTTCAGAACGTTTCATCTTTTTTAACTGCTTGATTTCTTCCTTCTTCTCTGTCCTTTCGCGTTCTTTGCGCTCCTTATAAGCTTCACGTTGTTCTTTTCTCTTTTCATTTCCACGGCGCATGGATTCTTTAATTGTACGAGGATATTGTTTGATCTGGAAAGAAAGGCGATGTTTGCTCAATAATGTAACGTTGGACTTACAAATTCCTGATCTGGTTCCTCATAGCGATAGTTATACTTATGCTCAAACTGTTCTTCACGATCCATGTCAGCCTCGTCTTGCTCAACGCTGACGAGTTCATTGTACGTGGGGGTTCTGAAGATACCTAACATTGAAACCATTGATTAAAATCAGACACTCACTCCTCGTCACCGCCTTCCCCGTCCACTTCGTACTCCTTGTTGACAATAAAGTTCCTTAGAAACTTCTCATCCTCACCAATGTCGTCTTTTGTCCAGTGATCACGTAGAGCTTTAATGTCTTCGTCAACATTCTTTGAAGTTCCTCTTCCTTTGAGCCAATCATAGTAGTCATCATCCTCATGTTGTTGCTCTTCAGCAGTCTTTTCACGTTTAACAAGCAAACCATCCTCCTCATCACCACTGTCATTATCAGCAAGAGCTGCTTTGAACCTTAATGGGACAAGATCAGATTAAATCTGAAACTCACTAACTTACTCTTCCTTTAAACGTTCTTGTTCGGCATAATATCCGTCAGGCTTAACAGCATCAATGTCGTCATCTTCATCATCACTGATCTTGCCGTCGCGTTCAGTTATCAGCTTTCGCTCGTAGTCTTTGAGGAACATCGGCTTCGACTTCTCTTTCTTATCTTTTCCCTTGACAGCTTTAGAGGACGTTGGTACTCCCTCCTCCTTGAAAAAATCTTCATCAGCATCGTAGATCTTTGGGTTTTTTGTTTTCAAAGCTGCAAACGTTTTCAGGAATCCCTTCTCGTCAGCGGCGGTCCAATCCTAAACGAAATCATGAGCTATATATAATGAGCTCGAATCAAGTCGGCTTACCACAGGCTCTTCACTTGACGTGCTGTCGCCGTCGTCTTCTTCGGCGTCATCCCCGTACTTGTCCTTCACTAAACATACATATAAGAAAGAGAATTGGAAGACCCAATCGCTTACATCTCTGAAGTTCTTCCAAGCGACGCCAGTTGTCGTAGCGGTCAGCGTAATCCTTGTTGATGTTGAGTTCGCCTTCCGCCCCGTCCTCGTCATCGGATCCACCTAGAAGATTTAGCTTTCTCGTCTTCTTCGACATCTGAAAGAAGAAACGAGTTATTAGCCGCGGATATCTACTTTTGCACTCTGAAACTGACGCAGGACGAATAGCTGACTTCAAAATACCGTAGTCTTAATATGTTCACAGGGTGAGCGTTCTGGGAGATGTTGCAAGAATGAGATGTTACATGTTATTTATTGTTGTCGTTCCGCATTCGAAAACACAAGGCGCCGAAATGTCGTCCATTCGAATGTTTCTACGGCGTCTGTCTTTTTCAACGGGCAATTCCACACTTTGCCGATTTCTTTTTTCACGAGGAACAGTTTGGAAATCTACGGCGTCACGTTGTTCGGCATGTCATTTCACCCCTTCTTGCCAAGTTTGACATGAATTGGATGTTTCCTGGTCGAGAACGTTCAAAAAGTAAGTTTTCTGACTGTTTTCACGCTCGCAGGCTTGCTCCAAGCATTAAAATTGCATAATCTGAGGCTCAGCGGGTACATTGAGCGAAAACAGTATCAACACGCTTCTGAGGCGCGTCGCCAGGGCCAGCGACTGCCTCGAAATTTCCTACTGAAACGCGAATCCGGAGACGATGGAGCGCGTGATGACGCTCGTCGAACAGAAGCAGTTCGAGCACCTCCATCTCGACATGCGATGTAATCTGGAATTCTTGACGGAAATCGTCGATTGCCAAGAACGCGGCCACAAAGAAACTATAGGCGATAAAATGAGAAATCCAGAGTCGCCGAGCGCATGAAGTCCGGAGTTTTGGCTTTGCAGTCGGATTTCCATCAGAAAATGCGTCAAACTTCACACTAACCGTTGCAGCGGACTGAAAGCGCACGGGCGGAATCTGCCAGATCCGATAAACTGTAAGATTCGCTGAATTTTCACAATAAACTCTAACTGAAACTATTGTCCACCTTTTTATGGTGATCCTCTTGCATAAACACAACTTAGATATTCTAACTTAGAAACCAACACAAACAATACGAAAAATCTTCGCCATTTCCAGTCATCTTGGCTTTGATCGAATTAAAGAAACTCGAGGACGAGAAACACGCCGAGGCATCAGATTCAGATAAACCTCTTTTCGTCCCGCAGTGAAACGCCTGTTTTTCGAACATAAATTAGTTACGAATTCTAGCTTGCATTGAACGGCGCCGGAAGATGGTTCATTGTCAGGCGTTCGGAGCGTTCTCTTGTCAACGATGAAGGCCAGAAATTGGCTGTTAAAGAGATTTCCGTGAAGGACTCCGCGGTGAAGCAGACAATTGAATATGATTTCATGCAGATTCAGTCATACGGAATGGAGCTGCAAGGCACAGATGTTATGCATATATATCTCCATGGACATGCTGCGTCCCCGCTTTCCGGGAATCCAGTTCATCGTTGGCAACAAAAACATCTGTTTGGCGCGTGTTTGCGACCGCGGTGGCCGGACACGCGATTTCGCGCACTTCTCCGCGTCCTCCTTTGGCGGCTTCTCGTCTTTCGCGTCGTACAAACAAACGACAAATCGCGCGCGCTCTCATTTTCCACTCAATCGGCTGCCGAGAGACGATTGAGTGTCGCGAAAAACGATACAGTCGCGGAGAAGTCGCGCGCCTTTCAACTCGCAACAAAGAAGCGCTAATGCTGCGCGACCACCCGTCTGCGGAGGGGTACGGTAGCCGGGGAGGGCGAGTGGCGGAGGGTTGAAAGCCGATTGCGCAATTTAGAGTCCAGACGCATAACTTATTCTGCGGAGTTGCTCGAGTGCCCTCGGCGACCTCTTCCCCTCGTTAATTAGAGGCCGAAAGCGTTTCCGCCGACGGTGATACTCTCCCTAATTGAGCGAAAATGTTCCAGGAGTGCGCGACGCCCAAAGCGCGCCTCCGAGGGCCAACAGGTGTCAAGTCGCTAATCTGGCGGCGCGCCAAAGGACGTTTAGTCGCACCTCATTAACTCCGCCGGCATTCGAAACAATCAGAACGGTCCCCGATCGAGAGAAGCTCGCGCCCGACGACCTTTCGACCTCTCGAAGTCGAAGAAGTCGCGCAAAAAGCGAAGGCGCTCCAACATCGTTTCACCCCATTGACTCGCGCGCCCTTCGATTCGCTTTTTCGCGCTGTCGCCACGTGCCGTCGACCGTCTTCGCCGCTACAGTCCTCCGCGGCTTCTCCCCAGAGGCTTCGGCGCTCCTTTGGAAACCGAAACCCCTCGTGTTGGGATTGGCTAATCGCCCTCCGATGATTACATGTGTCGCGCGCGCCATCTTTGGAGATGCGCCGCCGCGGAAGCAATAATTGCGCGCCACTTGGAGCAAAGAAGCGGAAAAACAGAAGAGATGCATAAGTGAAGACATTCACTACAACAACACTTAACATGTTAGTCCATTCAGTTCACTTCAGAACGTTCCGAGGCTGTTTTTTATTATCGACATCAAGCCGGGAAAACATTCGTTCTCCCATTTCACCTCTCAATCTCCCATTTGCATACTTGAGCGTATCGGATAGCTTAACGCGTTCTCGACCTTCAGGAAGCATCACGATTGTCACTTTAGCTCCTCTTGCACCCGATTAGCGCGCACCTGGCAAGCGAAAACTTTTAATCGCCGTTTCTCCAAATCGAATATAATCGAGCAGCGAGTCAGCGGCATTGATTTCCGCTTCAAATTGCATTCTTCTCGCCTGCGATGCCCTTTGCTGGTCTCTCCCTAATGACCGTATTGCGCTCCGCGTCTTCATCATCACGCTTCTTGTTTCCCTCTTCAGCGCGCAAACTCCTAAATCGCAGGTGACGTTTCTCCTCCAAAGCGCATCCTTCGTCTCCCACACGTCCCAGTTTATCTCCCAAGGGATGCATCAAACCCGATTATGCCACCGCTTCTCTGCCCGGATCCATTCTGTCCGCACTTTCCTGTTCCACGCAACGTTTCTCGAATACCGTCGCTTCATCCCCGTCCAAAGGAGCGGAGGAGCTTCTAAAAGGCGAATGTTGCGATTATTTAATTAGCATTATCGCGCATATGAGTGCGAAAACACCAAGCCACGCCCAATAGCGCTTATCCTCAGTAGCCCTAAAACTCACACGACAAACCCAATCGGCCGCATATTAATTGGATTTTACGCACTGCGAACATTTGAATTTCGGAGACCTAAAGCCGACAACGGCGCGATCCCCTGGCGCACTAAGCAAATAACTCCGTTTTTTCAGGAGTCACTTGGCTGCTGATGGCACCGCAGCCCCACCTTCAGCACTTTGACTTTCCGTTCAATGTCTCCAAGTCGCTCAGCGTCTCTTCCGGTCCTTCGGGCGCAGAAGGCGCCGAGAGTCAGCAGACGGTCACCGCATCGCTGTTCGAGCATCTGATCCGGAAACCCGACTTCAAATCCAAATTCATCGACCAGATCGACTCGAACGCTCACATCCTCTCCACTCTGCAGATGTCGTCCGGTGCCCGAGCTCCCATAAAGTAAGATATCGGCTTTCAGTTCATATCTTTACGTTCAGACGGAAACTGCAAAAACGATTATGCGAGAAATAGCATTTGGAGATTGATGAGCGCTACGGTAGATGAGCGATTTTCCGATCTTCGCGATAAACGGATTATCGCACCCGTTGGTTGCACTTTAGCGGACAGACCAGGACGTCCGGGCTGCGCTCTTTGAACCGAAAACAGCCGCTACACACTGCCATCGTTAGAGGTGACCGTTGTCGTCCCGATTCAGCGCAATCTAGTTATTTGCGACTTCTCTGCGTGGAAAATAAAATTGCGCGGCACAGCAGGGGTTATTAGCGCGGATTCGGTCTGCCTCATCCCGCCGTGCGGCGCTTCTTCTGTCTTCCTCCACTATCACATCACTCGTTCGTTCAGCCGCCGTCGCTTCGACGAATCGCGCTGTCGCGGTTGCCCTTCGCTCCCAAACCACAGAACGAGGAATATTTAATAAATTGTCCCATCATTCCACGCGCCCTTTTTCAACGTTCCTTCCACATTTCCGCGTCGCTGTGAAGTGCGCCTCTTCCATCTTCGCCCTTCCCATTTGCGTCGCAAAAAGCGTTCTTGAAAGTTTCAAGATGAATGACGCTCTCCGACGACCCCGAAGTGCCCTTCCGACCGCGGCTGCTTGATTTCCCTCCCGGACATGTGTTTGCTTTTTGTTTTGTCGCTCTCGCTGTAACACCGATTGGTGGTCTCCCATCCAGCTCCGCCGACCTGCGAATTCGTGGAGTCCGCGTGTCTAATTGCGCTAAACGATCCTCTGAATCTCTATTTTCAGCGCCCACGACCGATTCGAGGAGAAAATCATGCGGTCGCACGAGTTTTCACGCGATCACGCCAGTGAATCCGCCATGCTCACGGCCTTCTTTCTGATGAACGGATTGTGCGTCGGTAAGCTCTCTCCCTTCGTTCTCCTTAATTCCTCGCTCCGCTGACTCTGCCTGCCACTGGAGAACTTAAAATAGCGCGAAAACTGTCCGAGGAGGAAGATAAGCTCCTCGTGTGTTTAAACGGCGAAATTAATTTGCTTCGGGCGCCAATTTCTGCGGAGGAAGTGAAACGAGAAAATGAAACGCCGCAGAGTCAGGCGGTTAGCAGCGCTGTCAGGGAGCTGAAGCAACGGATTCGTGATTCACAAAGTTCTGGTTGTTTGTGTCGTTTCCCGCGTTTAACTCCCACGTTCACGAGGAGGTCGAGGGAATGTGGCTTTCCCATTGAACTTCTCTTTCGATTACACCCTTTCACAACAAGTGCATGAGGCAACAGCCTTTTCTACGGTGTGGACGGAAAGAAACGCTAATAAACCACAATGAACGTTATTTTCAAAGTCCACCAAAACAAGGATAAAACAATTAGGTTTGTAGCTGAACCATGAAACTCCTACGGTCACTGGGACTAGAAGGAGGGATTATGTAAAGCCTCCCTATTGCCTGATTGATTAAGCTTGTCACTGACAACAATTAACAGCATTGCCCAAGCAGGCGTCGAACCCGCGCCGTGTCGCACGGCGGCTCGTAACGTTTGCAATACACTACGCGCTCACTCTCTCTTACGAACACTAAATGTTGATATGTGCATTACACTTCGGTGCATTGTTGATGCGTTCATTTTCAGTTTTCTTCTTGATCTTCGGATTGATCGTATGCGGCTGCATGCGCCGTCGTCCTCGCACCAAATCTTCGACACCGCCGAAAGAATCCGTAATCTCGGTGCAGAAGCCGTCGTTCCGTGCGCTCGTGTCGAAGGCACCGCAGAAGGATCTCTTGGCCCCGAAAGACGCCGTCCACGTTCGCCGCAGCTCCGGCATCAGCATCAAGAGTTTGGCGAGGCAAGAAACGATTGTGGAATGCGGGTCGAAACGCAATTCCGTGTGCTTCGAAGCGCGGATTCGCGTAGAGAATGACCCCGAATCGCTTCCGTTGGCCGATGGGATCTACGAGGACTACAGATCTTCGGAGAAGGAGTCTTCTGAGGCAGACGAACGTAACGACGACGTCGAACTACAGGGCGACGAAAACGAGGAGCACGAGATCGTGGAAGCCGACGAACCGTCGTTGATTCGTCAGAATCTCCTCGGTCCGCTGACGTTCGACGATCTCTACTATACGTAAACAGCTCTATTATGTATTTACTGTTTGTTTATTTACTGCTAACGGGTATAAAGTGCGCGAAATCGTCGTCACACACACCTGCGTCTCTCAAATATTTGCATATCGTTCTTCTCGCACAAAACGCAGAGCGTTGCGTGCTTAGCTGTGCGCTTTGCATCCAACTGTGTGTCACTCAAGCTCGTTCGAGCGCACACAAAACATCCAATTTGTTGCGCATCCGTCTTTACGCTAAATCAACACCGAAAATCGCATAAAAACGTCAAGCGGTGAGATAAAAACAGATTTGGCGCATTTGCATAAGCAAATCCCATTATTCTATGATTAATAGCGACGACTTCGCAACATCGCCGGAGACGTTGCGCGTGTGACATCTAATAAACGAGCGCAGGCCGAAAATGGGAGAAAAAGACGAATGGAGCCGAAAGGTTATGTACCACGAAAGCAGCCGCCTCCGGAACCTCTCAATCGCCGCGAGGTCACAATTTGCGTTCGAGAACTTTCAGGTTTGGCTGCTCGCCGCTTGATCACTCGCTCGGCGCCCTCTTGTCTTTCGAAACAAAGCGATGAACGTAGTACAGCAACAACCACTGTAGTCTGCGGAGGTGCATCAAGGTGACTCGGGTTTGGTGTCATCATTCGCTCCATCCATCAATTACGAAACGATCGCCCTTCACCACTTTTTCCCTTTCCATGAGTCAACATTATCGAAAACGCCGAAAAACGGCGTCGAACGCATCTCATCTGTCAGCACTGACCGTTCAAGGTTGCTCCTCCCCTCAGCGAGTCCTTCGCGCGGCCCTCAACTCGGAAACCCGTTTGCTCTTTTGCGCGAACTGGGTCATCGCGGTCGTATTTAGCAACTTCAGCATCCAATTCGGAAAGCGAAAGGTTTGTTTATAATCCGTCGGGAGGGAAAACGAAGCACTTAGATTCTTCGGCCTCAATAAATGTTTCGCGCGCGTCCCGAACATAAACAGAAGAGGACCGAGTCCGGATGATCCGAAAGCGGCGCTTCCTTTGCGAAGACCGCGGCGGATTCACGACGCGCGCAACTTTCCCGCCGAAATTTTGAAGAATCCGAAACCCAATTTACTTTCAGAATCCGCGGGTTCCCGACGCGCAATTCTTCATCCGTTTGCGCGCGAATAATTTCGTCAGAATTCCAGCCGCAACTTCAGACGTTCAGAAGTGATCTGCGGGCGGATTCTGCAGATTCTGCAGACTAGCGAAGGAGCCTTAAAAAGAGGCACGTGTCTTCGACGTCTCCTCAGTCGAGACACGCTGTCGAGAGTGGCGGTGGGCCACCGACAGTCGTTTCGTCTACCCATCCTCGTCTAGTCTCTTTTAGCGCGCTCCGTGATATGATTGCCTGTGCTTAATGTGATGGTCTTTGTTGTATCGTGCCGCGTGAATATCCCGGGTTACGCGTTCGTTCCCTTCGTCACCGCAGTGCTAAGCGGTCCGTTCTTGTTCCAGATATTCCAATCATGATTTCTTTCTTCGCAACAATTATCTCCGCGACGCTTGATGTTTGCCAAGTCCGATGCTTCTGATGTCGTCGAGCCGTCTGCTGAGCAGCCTTCTTGTTCGCCGTGCTCCGATGTCGCCGTTCTCTCGTGCTCCGTCTCCGCCACGTCCTCCGTGACGCCTTCTACTACTCGCCTTTCATTACGTAAAGGTGCGTTCGCAGTTGTCGTCAGCACTCAATTTCAATTTTCGAAATTTCAGCTTCTTCCGAGTGCAACCTGCATTATCGCCGATCTTCTGCAAATCACGAGCGCCGTCGTTCCCGTCTCCGTGGTTCCAAACCTTCTTCACTGCTGGTCCGTCCTCTTCCCGCAGTCTTTAACTGTTCTAAAACTTCTTCGTGCGGGATTCCCGCTCCAGTTCCTGCTTCTCCTAAGTCTTTCGGTACACGCTCTTTCGGTCTTCCATGCTCCTACAAGCCAGATGTCTCAGTTTCCGCGACCGCCAAATCTCTTCATCATCCCGAATGTGCCTTCAGCCGCAGTGAGCGTACACTGACCGCTCCTCCCCGACAGGCTACTCCTGATGCTCCTGACAATGCTCGTCCGCCGAAGTCCGAGTTGTCAACGATTCGTCGCTTCGGCAAAGGTTTCACTCGCGGTAAGTGTATTTTCCATTTCATTGATTTCAGCAACCATTTACCTGCCATCTTCCCATCAAAAATGGCGCCGACAATGCAATTGTCGCATTCTCGTCAATTATTCATGGCGCATGCGAATTGCCTCGGGTGCTTTGTGGAGTTAACTGCTTTTGAACGATATGATTTGATTTATCGCGTTAGCAATTCGGTCCACTCTTGACAGCGATCACGATTTGTCTGGTGTGGAGTGATTAGGTTGATTTTTTGGTTGGTCGGACCAGTTAATGTAGGACACCCGACTGTCCATGCGCAATGTTTTCCGGTACAGCCATATGACGGCAATGCGCGCTTTCATAATTGCCGACTCGTCTTAGAACAACAAGATAATTAATGTCCGAACGGCGAATCGGCAAGGTCAACTTTGTGAGCGTTATGTACAGTCGCTAGCAGGGGTGACTACTGGATATTTTCTAAGCTTGGGGTGCATGCATAATTAGTGGATACCGCGGCCATGTTTGCTCAAAGGATTAGCTCTGATAAGTGTTTCTTTTCAGATACTGCGATGTTCATTGCTCAGCGTCTTTGTGAACAAGGCGACGAGTTCGAGAGGCTCATGAATGGGCTCAATGCAAAAGAAGAAAGAAAACCGAGAAAGGTTTGTGCATCAAGATTGTGCAAGGCATGATCAACATTGTTTTAGATCACTTCTCTCTGGAATTATGTCGCTGATTTTGTGGCTTTAGCGTGCTAGCGGCCAGTTTTCTTGACTCATCGTAGTCCTACTGTACACTTCATCAAACCCTCCTTCATCATGTACATAGTATATTCAACAACCTAGTCTCTCACTCCCTGCAAGCTTCGCCGTTCAACGGCCAGAAGAGTTCCAGATAATCCTCTCTATCACCGCCATAATTGCCAACCGTCTCTGTACATTTTATAATTTCCTTTCTATATTCTTGTCATTTGTATATATTTTAATTCATTGTAGTTCCTTTCATATTAAAGTTTATCCTTAACGTGTGCTCAGAACATTCTACTTTTTCGGACGTTTCTTCGCATCGCAAGAAGACGAGGTGAAGAGACTGAAACGCATCTCGTTTGTTTTCTTTCCTGCGTTGATACTTTTGAGTGATTTACAAGTGAGGAAATCCGATACCCTTCGCGCACGAGCGGAGCTGGGGTGACCCGCGATTGTTTGCAGAACGCCAGCGAGACGAACGGCGCCAACAAGTTGTGCAACTAATTGTCGCGCGATTGTTTGACCACCTGCAGCACGCCACTCCATCGCTGGCACTAAGCAATCTCACGCTGCTTAACCCGAGCTAATGGAAACGCGGTCGCGCGACTCCTCGACGGCGGATTTCCGTGGGACAATTCGAGTTAATAATCGCGGAGGTCGGTAATCGCGCCTAATTTGGTCAAGAAGGCGTGAGGAGAGCGAGCTGAGGGTGGCGGAGTGCCAGCTGCGTGAGGAGAGGCGACGAGTTTAATTGCGACCAAATTGGAGAAGCGCGTAATTAGGGGATTACAGGAAGTGTTGTTGGTTTAAGGTTGGCAGGGCGAGCAATTGGAAGCGGATTAAGGCGGATTACGAGGGGGATTACACAGGTGGGTGTAATTCAATCACGCCTCAGGTCACGCATGGAGCATCGATGGTTGGCAGCACAGATCGCGATCAATTGGAGTCAAATTGCGAAAAGCGATATTCAGGAGAACTGATAGAGCGAAGAGAAGACAACGCTAAACACGCGAGAAGTACAAGAATCTGCAGAAGAAGAAATCAATTCAGAAGCTAACACCAAGCGACCGACCTCAGCGGAGTGCGCAAGCCGACTGCCGGGTTCAAAGCGCGCAGGGCCGGCGGCCCGCGCACTCTTTTGATCTCGGCCGCCCGCTTCCAACAGCTGCGCACGCGCTAAGCTCTTGACGCGCAGTCTTCGCGAAGGTGTTGCGGTAGACGGTCGCGTGCGTGGATTCGCACCTTGGCTTCGTCTTTCTCGATTCCTGATCCAATTGACTGTAATACAATACCGTATCCTGTACAGTTTTGTGCGAACAAGACGAACAACAGGTGGCGTTAATCGGTTATTAGATATGCGTGCGAGGGTCGTCTCAGTGTCGTCGTTTGGGTGTCGAGAAAACATATGTTGACAGCGAACTCTCGTTTACTCGGGTAATTTATAGCCCTGACAGGTCTCGCTCTTTAATTAGCCTTCTTTCAGGTCACACGATCGCGTACTGTCAGCGGGCGTGAGGAAATCAGAAGATTTCGGAATTTACGCCTTCGACGATCCATCATTTCGACGAGCAATTTGTCGAAACGTTTACCAGCAGCTGCGGACGCCAATTTCGCGCACTCGCCTGCTTCCGACACTCCATATGACTCGAGTGCGCGTACTCTCGAACGCCGTATTAGCTAATTATTGTTGTTGGACGAGCGCGCGAAGGAAGTGCAGGTGCAGACGCCTGAGCAAACAATGCGCGGAGCCTCGGGGGCCAATTAGGAGGAAGGAAACCGGCGACGTCGAGTGGGTAACGTTGCACAACGGCGGAGAAGAGGCGCTGGCACGAGCGTCGAAGGTCGGAGTGGAGCTCGAATGGCGTGTAATCAAGGATTGTCGCGGGGATAAACAAGATCGCCACCTGTGACTCCGCGATCGAGTGGGGAAGAGTGTAAAGTGCGCGAGATCGGATTACGGTACGATCGTCACGGTGAATGAAACGCAAATGACACCGGGAGGTGACGCGACCGGAGATAATCGCGTTGTGCAAGACGGATTATCCGATTTCTTCGCCCCACTTCTGCGAATACCGTATTGGTACCGTATTGTGTTTGCGCAAAGTCGCAGAATCTCCCATTTTGAACAAATCGCATCCGTCAAAAAGCGGAGAGAAGCGCGCCTCGATGCGTCCGTAGCTGCGCGGAAGAAACAGTTGCTGACGGCGGATTTACAGCACCGCCGCCGACTCCATTATTCATCGCTCGCTCATCTCTGCGCGATAAGGACGACAATGACATCGCTCGGCGGCAATTAATTATGCATTCTACGCGCAACCGTTTAGGTTTTCGATTCGCCGAAAGCGAACGTGATGTCGAAAAACACTTGACAGCTTGATTTGCATACCCGGATGACACTTGACAACTTTAGGCACTTTATGTAGCATTGAAATGAAGGAAACGATAGAAATGTGAAATACGATGAGATCGAAGAACTTTCTGTGTGGGACCAGGAGTGACTCAGCACCAGAGTTGTGAAATCCAGTCGATGAATTGGTCGAGAAGAGAGAGTTCGGAGTCGTCGTGGACGTCGGAAGAGGTCATAAACTCGCGCTCGAAGCGATCGCCCATTGCGCAGAGCCGATCGGCGATGAACTGCGCTGTCCGCGGATCAAAGGAGTCGAGCGAATCGGTTTGAGTCGATCGGCTGACCGTTGGGACCGGCGCGGCAAAGTGAAGTTTCCGGAAGGCGCGAGAGGTGTCCGCACAGGAGAAACACGGGAGACTCAGCGACTTGGAGCAGGAGGGGCTGCTGAATCCGCTGTCGGGAGTGAACGGCGAAGTGACGAACATCTGAAGCGAAGGCGTTCGTTGAAGTCGACGGAGAAGCGGCTGACTTACCATAATCGCGATTAGAACTGAGAGGAGAGGGACAGAGAGAGAGTAATCCGTGCGCGACAACTCTCGATGAGGATCGGAGGCCAATTAAACGCATCGACCACCGGGACAGCTTCCTATTGTCAACGCCCACCGAGTGCACAGTCAAGCCACGCCCCTCCGGTGGGTGGCGGTGGAGATGCGCGCGTAGATCCCAAAGAAGGGAGAGAGAAACTTTTTCAGAGAAACTGCCGCGAGCATCTTTCTTGAATTCTTCGTTCAGAAAGAGGCGCGGAGGCGCTCCATATTGATGAAGATGCTCTTCCCAGGATTCAAGAAAAATCAGAAGAGCCGTGATCATCGCGTTTCTAGCAATCGTTTCAGATGCGCGTCTTCTGATTTTCCAACAGCGATTCTTAAATTCAGCACCAAACCGCAACATTTTATGTCTTTGTTTACCGTTGCCTCCAATCGACAATTATCGCTTCCGTGGCGGCGCATCTCCAAAGATGGCGCGCGCGACACATGTAATCATCGGAGGGCGATTAGCCAATCCCAACACGAGGGGTTTCGGTTTCCAAAGGAGCGCCGAAGCCTCTGGGGAGAAGCCGCGGAGGACTGTAGCGGCGAAGACGGTCGACGGCACGTGGCGACAGCGCGAAAAAGCGAATCGAAGGGCGCGCGAGTCAATGGGGTGAAACGATGTTGGAGCGCCTTCGCTTTTTGCGCGACTTCTTCGACTTCGAGAGGTCGAAAGGTCGTCGGGCGCGAGCTTCTCTCGATCGGGGACCGTTCTGATTGTTTCGAATGCCGGCGGAGTTAATGAGGTGCGACTAAACGTCCTTTGGCGCGCCGCCAGATTAGCGACTTGACACCTGTTGGCCCTCGGAGGCGCGCTTTGGGTGTCGCGCACTCCTGGAACATTTTCGCTCAATTAGGGAGAGTATCACCGTCGGCGGAAACGCTTTCGGCCTCTAATTAACGAGGGGAAGAGGTCGCCGAGGGCACTCGAGCAACTCCGCAGAATAAGTTATGCGTCTGGACTCTAAATTGCGCAATCGGCTTTCAACCCTCCGCCACTCGCCCTCGCCGGCTACCGTACCCCTCCGCAGACGGGTGGTCGCGCAGCATTAGCGCTTCTTTGTTGCGAGTTGAAAGGCGCGCGACTTCTCCGCGACTGTATCGTTTTTCGCGACACTCAATCGTCTCTCGGCAGCCGATTGAGTGGAAAATGAGAGCGCGCGCGATTTGTCGTTTGTTTGTACGACGCGAAAGACGAGAAGCCGCCAAAGGAGGACGCGGAGAAGTGCGCGAAATCGCGTGTCCGACCACCGCGGTCGCAAAACACGCGCCAAACAGATGTTTTTGTTGCCAACGATGAACTGGAGCCTCGATTGCTCTCTTCTGTGGTCACTCACATCAGTGGCAAGTTTGTCAGAAATGCTCAAGATTAGAGAAAATCTCTGCTAAGTTGTCAACGGGAATGAATCAACTTCAGATGCCCCGAATTCGTTTAAATCAAATCTGATACATCTTCCCGTTGGTAACAATCGATCGAAGACGCGTTGCACCTCTGCCTGCAACGAGAATCTTCGTCTTCGTTTTCACCATAATTCAGCGAAGAATCCTCAAGTTCATCCACTTTGATTGATTTTGCTGTTTGCGTGAGTGGTCCTCAGGACGTCCTCTATCCAAACGTCTAAAAATTAAGCGGAAACGGCGATGACGTCGCTACACGCGCTCCAACCTGCGGCCCTTTCCACCGTATCGAGCGCGTTCATGCATAAGCAATGCGAATGCCCTCAGGGGCGGTGTCTTCTCCAAAGTCCTTCCGTCCGATCGCTCGACCTCCGAGTTCCGCAGAGTCCCGGGCGTCCATTTGTGTGCTTCTCCGCCATGCGCCGATCTGTTGTGACTGACCACTCGCGCCCCGAACGCAAGAATCAAGGAGAAACGAAGAAAAACAACCACGAGATGCAGCAGCAACTTCCGCGGGTCGAAAAGTCACGGATAATGGAGTATTTGTTATTTATCGACCCTAAACCCGCGTTCCCATTTGTCTCTCCGCTGCGACATTTGCTCTTGAGTGTCTTAGGGACGAACTTTGTTCATCGATTAGCTTTTCGGATATCGCCCGGCCCGCCAATCTCTCCCCAGAACTCCACTCTTCGTGGGTGTTCCTTCCGAAGTCAGCGCTCGGGATACTATAGATTAATTATGCATTTTCCCCTCCGCTCTCCACGATTGATGTCCACGACGCACGCGACGACTTCGAGGCGAGGAGACGAAGAGGTGTGATTTCCGCTTCCGGACCATTAGAACGAGCGTGATTCCCGCGGCGTCCCTGTTGCTTCGGTCCGTGGACACCACTCTCGGCCCCTCCGAGCACCCAACCGAGCTAATTAGCGCTGGGCGTCTTTGAGTGCCTGGAGACTCCTTCGTGCGACATCGATGCTTTCGTTTTGTTTTTGGAGACGCGCGCGATCGAGCGAGATTAATGTAAGCGATTTGGGTCTCCGCTCGGAATGTTTCTCTCGGCATTTCGACGTCTCCTCGCGCTTCCACTTTGCACTCCGATCGGCGAATCTGCGACTTTGACATCTCCTTCGGTGCGCATGGAGCAGCTGCAGCAGCTTGAAGGGCGAATTGGTTGAGAATGCTCTCGCATTAACCAAAAGTGCACCATTTCAGGGATCGCGTGGACGCGTTGACTCTGGTAGTCGCGCGCATTCTACACCGGCGGTCTTCTTAGCGGGTTACGGTGTGTGGATTTGCGGGTGGCCGGAAAGGTCATTTATACAGCATTTCTGCGTGATTTGTGTCGAGAATATCGGAGAGAGATGATGAGTCGAAACTAATATTTCACTTTTTGTTTGTCTTCCGCTCTTCAACGAACTCTCGCGCGCGTTTATCGCGTGTTCGCGATGATGACTTCATCTTCGTTTCCAGAGATCCCTAACACGAGAGAGTCGTCGCCCAGAACCCGCCCGATGCCAATCCGTGCGCTCGCCGAGTCGCCGACCGTTCCGAAGACGTGAAGCCGCGAGAATGTCGTCGTCGACTTCGAAACGCGCCGTCGACTACCAACGCATGCGAAGACGCGCTCAACGGCGCATTGCGTGCGTCGTCTGCACGTGCATCGCGGTTTGTGGAGTGTGCGGACAGATTCCATGTTTACCGTAATCTAATTCCCAGATTCTCGTCATCTTCTACACTGCTATCGCAGTCGCCCAGCACGCCGTTCACCGTCACGCGCACTCCTTCGTCGATCGAGTTCGTCACGAACTCGACCAAGGCGCCGACGACTCCGCGGCGGTGATTCTGCTGAAGGAGAGGAATGCCGACTCGTTCGTTGACGAAGTGACGCGGATCCTCGATCCTTCGGCGACCGCGGCAACGGAGCGGAAGCTGCCGACAACCACCAGGTTGGATCCCGCACTCGCCCGGCTTCTGAGGGCGCGACGGAGGCGCGAGGTCAGCGAAATGGAGGCGATGGACTCGCCGGTCTGCGGATCAAAAAAGAAACCGGCGATTAAAGGTTCGTTTCACTCGAAAACGAGATTCGCGCGCTATTTGTGTTTGTTCCATTTGAGGGATTTCGTCCCGAGGGAATTTTCCTCTTCCAAACATCAATTTGCGTTCTTTTAATTTTGCAATTTTGATCGCGTTCTAATTGTCCACAACGTTTCAGACGTCACCGATGACGACGTCTTTCCTTCCGATCTCTTCTCGTTGGAGCAGCGACAGAACGGGGCGATCCTGCTGCACTTCTGCGGCCTCATCTACATGTTCGTCGCGTTGGCGATCGTTTGCGACGAGTACTTCGTTCCCGCACTAGGCGTCATCACTGAGAAACTCGCGATTTCCGACGATGTCGCCGGGGCGACTTTCATGGCCGCTGGGGGATCGGCACCCGAGTTCTTCACGAGCGTCTTCGGTGTTTTCGTCACCCAGAACAACGTCGGAATCGGGACGATTGTTGGTAGGCGAATCGATGTCCGCAAATCTTGAAGATTCGCCCGATTTTAGGAAGCGCAACGTTCAACATCCTCTGCGTGCTCGCCTTCTGCACTATTTTCTCGAAGCAAATACTTCAGCTGACTTGGTGGCCTTTGTTTCGGTGCGTTTGCTTCTTCAAACTCTAATTTCCCCTCAATAATTCATCGAGCGATCGCGACGACATCCGGCAACGCTTTTAGAATCCGCCGGGCAATCGCCGTGATTAATATGCTAATGGAATTGCACCTTCGGGGCATCGAAGGAGCGCGGGATCTAGGGGGAGCGCCATTTATTTCCGCGTCTTCGAGTTGTCTTCGTTCGGATGCAATTTAGGCAAATTGAAGTTGGGATAACGAAACGAGGCTGTGGGGGGCGGGAGGAATTGGTTGACAATGAAGCAACGTTGCAGATGATGCTTCCTGTCGATCTGTTAACGAGCTGCTTTCAGAGATATGACCTTCTACATCGTCGCACTCTTCCTTCTGGTCGTTTTCTTCTCCGACGAACGGGTAGCGTGGCACGAGGCGCTGTCGTTGCTGCTCATCTACGTCCTCTACGGTGTCGTGATGAAGTACAACACGGTGATCGAAACGTGGGTGAAGCGATTCATCTCGAAGAAGTCGGTGTGCAACACGGTTTGCGCGAGTATTACGGTAGCCGATTCTCCCTCTTCTGCGATGAACCAAATGATTCGTGTTTCAGAGTTCCACGATTACAAACGCGAATGGAGATGCGAACGGGGCGCAGCGAATATCGACGGTCACAGGCGTAAACTACAAATCTGAACACCGCTGCTCGATTCCGGTGCTTCACGCGGGTACGATGTTTCGCACAGGAATTGTGCGCATGGCACTTGACGAACACGGGGACGACAGTCTCTATCGACAGCACTCGCTCCCCGAGCAACAGCAAATCGTGGCGCAGAACGTCGCCGAAAGTAGGAATTTTAGGATTGCTCGCTTGCATTTGCTCGTTATTTTCGTTATTGCATGAATCTGTGGATTGATTGGGTGTCAGCGCCTGATTTCAGCTTCACGTGCGTCGCATACGGCGGCAAAGCGACGTGTCCACGTGCGACCCGTTCTGAGGCAGTCTTCCCTGCCGCAAAGGGCAGATTCGCCGCTCTCCAGCACGCGAGGATGTAATCTCGGTTTCTTTTTCAATTTAATATTCGATTCTTTATGAGCTCATGATGCCATTTTCCAGAGAAAACGCTTTAAATTCGCGCGTTGGTCATAGTTGCCGTTACAGTAATCTTCTTTTAGGCACGAGTCGACTCGGAATGCATCACAACGTTCCGGGGGCGAATGGTCTTCCTGCTTCTAATACCGTCTACGCGCTCGAAGCACAGAATCTTGCGAATGCGAATGGAAATTCCAACGGTTACGCCAGGCACAAAGCTCCCGGACGGATTCCTACCGTACCATCAATGAATTCCCCGATTTTGGAGCCCGATAAACCCGTCGACATCTCGTGGCCTTCGCACACGTCCGCGCAAATTCTCTACGTGATTCTGCTTCCGATCATGTATCCGCTCTACTTCACCCTTCCGGACGCCAAGAAAACGGTCAGTTCTTTCTCTCTCGAGCCCGACTATCGTCGATTCCTTCGCAGTCCGCGAGAAAATTCGTCGTTGTCACGTTCATCGGATCGATTCTGTGGATTGCGCTCTACTCGTACTTGATGGTGTGGTGGGCAAACACCATCGGTGAGACGTTGGGGATTCCGAGCGAGATAATGGGACTTACCGTACTCGCCGCAGGAACGAGTATTCCCGATCTCATCACGAGGTTCGTTGTCTGCTTGAACACTCGGAATTCCGACTCCATTCGTTCAGCGTAATCGTCGCGCGGAAGGGACTCGGCGACATGGCGGTTTCCAGCTCTATCGGTAGCAACATGTTCGACATCTGCGTCGGGTAGCGCAACCGAAAATCTCCGCATTTTGATGGAACATTTCAGTCTACCGGTGCCGTGGTTGATCCACTTCTGCGTTCAACTCTTCAAGGCGGGTCGGCACGCGTCGTTCATCTCGGTGACTTCCAACGGGCTCCTCTGCTCCGTCGGGATGCTTTTCTTGATGCTCATCGTTCTCGTCGTTTCGATCGCCGCCACAAAGTGGCGCATGAGCAAATCGTTCGGCGTCGTCATGATCTTTGCTTACGCCGCCTTCTGCGTTTTCAGGTTATGGAGCTTTTCTAATCGGTTTTTACGTTCAATCACCATCGGAAACAACAATTCTAATAGGTTTCTTTCAGCGTTCTCCTCGAGACGGGCTTCGTCGTCTGTCCGTTGCGGCCGACAGGACTTCAGTGCTGAGATCTTCCCATATCAGATCGAATTCATATCATTTGAGAGTCTATTAAACATATATGTAAGCGCCAAACAGAAATGGGACATACAATTCTGCTGTTTCTAACGGAGTGATCACACTTGGACGATTTTGTCCATAGATATCTTTTTCGATTCGGTCCTTCCAACCACAGCAAGTGAGCAGCAGATGATGAAAGAATTACGCGATGAGAATGAATTCATTTCTTTATTTCGCAGACATTCAGTATCAATGGTGGGACTTAACTCAAACCATAAGCATCGGAAGCAAGAAGGTGGGATACGCAACGTTCTTCTTGAAGAGTGGAGCGGGATCTTTGTCTGCGGCGGTCGCCTAAACAAAGAATCAGTTTATTCTCAAATCTGTGAACTTACCGGAGTGTGCACAATGACGATCTTGTCAGCCTTCGGGTTTCCACTTTGACGAATGACTTCGATGTCAACGGAGGTTCCGCTTTCAACGAACGCGAATACAGGATTCACACGGTATAGCACGTTGTCGGAGCACTTCACTTTGATGGCTTGACGGTCGTCGGTGGTGTTGGTCAACTTCACCTTCAAACTGCCACCAACATTTGGCCAGCGGAGCTCCTTGGGTTCCATCTTGACTTCTTTCTTACCGTCATCTGAAAATCAATTCCAAACTATTTATGATGGCTTCATTGTCTCACCAGCTTTCGGTGCTTCTCCCTTCTTGCTAGCTCCCTCTTTCTTAGAGGCGTTTTCCTTCTTGCTAGTTTCCTTTTTGCTGCTGTCCTTCTTGGGAGCCTCCTTTTTTGAATTAGTCTCCTTCTTGCTGTTTCCCTCTTTCTTGTCCCCATCCTTCTTGCTGGCTTCTTTATCAGCGTCCTTCTTCTCGCCTTCGCCTGAATCAAGAAAACAAATGATCAAATATTGAATCAACGACTACCTACCCTCCTTCTTCTCGTCCTTCTTTTCCTCATCTTTCTTAGAGCTTTCACCCTCTTTCTTATCACTTTCACCGTCCTTCTTCTCATCTTCCTTCTTCTCTTCCTTCTTTTCCTTCTTCGAGGCTTCTTTTTCCTTATCCTCACTTTCCTTCTTTTCCTCTTTCTTTTCTTCCTTTTTACTCTTTTCCTTCTTCTCATCTTTCTTATCACCATCCTGCAAGAGGTTCAATGAATGCAAGCAGCATCAACAGCTCCACTAACCTTCTCTTCCTTCTTTTCCTCTTCCTTTTCCTTTTCCTTATCGGCAGCATTAGACTTGGACTTCGGATCGTCTTCCTTTTTCGATTTGGATTTCGGATCATCTTCTTTCTTCGATTTCTCCTTTTCTTCCTTCTTGCTCTTTTCCTTTTTCTCATCGTCTTTCTGAACCAAATTGAGAAATGAAGCCTAAAAACAAAACTTACCTTGTCGGCATCGGCTGCCTTGCTCTTGCTTTTATCCTCCTCCTTCTTACTCTTCTCCTTTTCTTCCTCCTTCTTGCTCTTTTCCTTCTTTTCCTCCTCCTTCTTACTCTTTTCTTTTTCTTCCTTCTTGCTCTTCTCTTTCTTTTCCTCCTTCTTGCTCTTTTCCTTCTTGTCCTCGTCTTTCTTGCTCTTCTCCTCCTTTTTGCTCTTTTCCTTCTTGTCATCCTTCTTCTCGTCCTTCTTATCCTCCTTCTTTTCTTCTTTCTTCTCATCTTTCTTGTCAGAAGCAGCACCAGACGTGGCGGAGCTAGGAGGTTTCGCTGGTTGGGCGGCAGCGGGCGGCTTCGCCGCGGCCTTCTTCGGCTTGCATTGAGCGATCAGGATAGCGGGAAGAGCGATGTTCAGCGCGCCTACGAGGAGGAACACGAGAATCGAAAACATTTCGTTCGGCGATCTGAAACGCTGCGAAGTTGACGATCAACAACGAAAGAAGGTTTACCTGGCAAATTCAATCGCGGAACGGATGTTTTGCCTTCGGAGCGATCAAATGACGGGACTGACGTCCGGTGGGGGATCGAGAGTTGAGTGGCGGAGGAGGTTGAAGCCTGTCGACTGTTCAGCAGTTCGACCGAGGTTCAAATGGGCCGTTGCGACCGCTCTGCGCGTTTCGATGCAACAGACGCAACGAATTTGTTCAGACATCAAAGAATCAGACGTGACGGAATTCACGTTGCAAGTGCGCCAGACCTCATTTCGCCTCAGTCGGTCTTCACCCGAACACCCTGACGCAGCACAACGGATGCGAAAACAAGGAAAACCTGCACTGACAAGCGCTATATACTTTCGGATGTCCTGTCGGCGCTTCTGACTCATTCAGCGGGACCTGCTGTGTTTAGTTTTTGAGAGAAGATCCAACTATTGGAATGCATTTAAAAATATATAAAATAACGATAATAAAAATCAAAACGTATGTATAGACAAATAAATACAGACAGATCAGCTCCTTGGAAGAGGAATATCTAGATTTGAACACCCGTGCATCGCACAGGGTGCGCGGCTTTGCCGTGAGATTGCAAGTTTAAAGTCAACGGGAATGGAGGACAATCGACGGACGTTAGGAAACTAAGAAGTCAAGAAGTCTACTGTGTACTGGCCTTTGAGGTCAATTGGGATAGCTATTTACAGAGGGATAGTAACAACTAACAACAAGGAATAACAACTAAGAAGTGTCAAGATCATAGAGAGAGTACACGGGGAGTGACTGGCCGTTTCAGAAAGCGACCGGAACTAGACGATTTCTTCGGTTTCCGCCGATGATGTCGAATCCAGCCTCATCGCACAGGGAAGAGAGTAATAGTCGGGCGGAGGCGACGGGCATCGGCTCGGTGGTTTTCTCAATGATTCTCTGCATCTCGAAGCGGATCCCTTCTCTGAAACAGAAGAAGTTAGCGATGTTTGTTGGGCATTTGCCGACTCACCGCTTCGCTCTTTCAGGAAAGCGGCCTTAGACTCGGGCGTTGGATCGTTCGGTTCTGCATCCAGCGTCGTCCTCTTTGATCTTCTTAGCGAGACAATCAAAAGCAGCGACGACCACGAAGAGCAGAACAACGACAACGGTGATGAGAATATTCGTCGTCGAAGGCACTTTCGTGTTTCCAGAGTCGCGCACTCTTTCCCACGCCATTAGCTCTTCGCCGTCGAATTCGACCACACGGAGAACGCTTCGTAGAATCGGACTCGCGGTCGCGTTGTGTCGCAGCTTGTTTACGAGTCCCCTCTTCACTTTCCCGATGTGGAAATCGCGCTGCACTGACATCATGTCGACTTGTACAACGCGATCGTCCGACCTCGCACAATCGAATGCGTAGTTCGTGAGTTTCTCGGCAAAGAGCGTCAGCGCTAGATGGTGGCACACCGCATACAATGTTGTTCCCTGAAAGTGCGGGTGTAACGCAGCAAAACGAATTGATTGAACTTACGGATTCAAGTTGTTTGAGGTCGAATTCGAGGAAGAATCGCGAGCACTCCTCCGTCTCCCGCTGTCCGGCGCAGCGCGCCTTCGCTTCCTCGATCGACGCGTGACCCCACGGCTTGCAGAATCCCACACGGTCAGGACAGATGCCCTTGAGACACTCAACCGAATCGGTTCCTACACAAGTCTGAAGAGGAATTCGCGTTGAGTGGAAATCAAGGGAGCGCGCGGTGCTTACCTGATCGAAAGGACAAACGTTGAAATTGTTAACGCAGTCACTGTGTTCGCATTTGGCTTCGGAGCATTGGACTTCGCCTTGCTTGCATGCGCACTGGCGACAGTCGATCGTCGTCCACTTGGCGCCGTTCGCTCGTCGACTTCCGTCCTCCGAGCGACAGATATCTGCAAAACACGATGAGTTTGGCCGCTTCGAAACGTCGCAAATACCGTCAACGGGGCTTTTGAAGCCGACCTTCCGCTCGCACTTTCGGCCTTCGAATCCAGCGACGCATTCGCAACGTTGGCCAACGCAACTCCCGTGGGGGCCGCAGTCGCACTTCGCCTCGTCGAGCGTGATTCGGGCGACCTGAAATTGTTTTGTCAGCTGTGCGGACGGTTGCGCAACGAGGGAGAGGGATGCGATGAGTAATTAGAAGGTTAATCGTCGTTGTAACAGATTGTACCGAAGTTTGTTTTCATTCGCTGGGTTACGGTAAATGGAATGTGAGTTGGGATTACCGAAGAGCGATAGGAATGGGAAAGTGCGACTTTCGGTGACCTTTAAGGCTTGTTTTCGCAAGTGATTCACCCCTTGAAGGGCCAATCAGCGCGACGGATCGCTTCGTCGTCTGCACTTTCGCGTTTCCGGCACTCGGAGGAGAGGGCGACCGGGGACGACTTACCGGAATCTCGCAGTTCTTTCCTTCGAATCCAGCTGTGCAGTTGCAGAAATAGTAGTCTTGCCGTCCGTTCGTGGTGCATCGTCCGTCATTCCGGCACGGCGACTTCCTTTTGCACACATCGAGGTCTCTGTCGCACCACTCGCCTCCCCAATTCTGCTCACAAACGCAGCTGAACGGCTGTTGGCACGTGCCGTGGACGCAGTTGGGGTGCGGAAGACACGTGGTGCATTGAGAACCTGTCCAGCCGGCCTCGCATCTGAAAAAAGCGAAATTTATTAGAATATTTGAAAAGACGATAAATTTTCGGTTATCTGATTTTCACAAAAAGTGAGGACGAAGATCACGACGCGTCTTGCATCTCAGAAAAGACGACGCGGCCGATGTTTTCGTTTGCCACTACGGTAATGATGTAAAAACTAATCTGGACGCCAAGTTTACACCCGCGGCCCAGACAACCCGAGGCCCTGATCTGCCCTTTGACAACGCGCGTTCCCCTAGGAGGTGTCCCGCCACAAAGTGCAAAAGTCCTTTTGGTTGTTTTCAAAGACGCAGACGAGCGCGCGCCGCCGCCTTTCGCTTTCGTCGTCGTCTTTGTTGCAAAACACAAAAGTTGTCTGCGCGCAGACAAGCAGGAGTCGCGCGCGAGGCTTTAGCTCGCTCGGCCCATGCACAACGCGAGGGGTAATCGGAAGCGGAAGGCGCAGACGAGGCGAATCGCGACGTTTCGCAAATGAAACAGCCAAAACAAACGCCGCTTATCGCACGAACGATTTGTTGTTAATTGGAAAGTACGTTTGGGTTTGTTTGAGTGAAAGTGCGTTGTAGGTTACGGTAGCGGTCAAACGGGGCCAGCAAAGCGAAGAACTCGCGCTAATTATCGAAATAGCACGTTTTTGCGGGAGGAAATTTGTTGGTAACGGCGAAATGACCCTCGAATGACCTCGAAACGGACGAAGTCTAATTAAGAAACACAAAAAACGAACCGGCAAGTGTTGGGGGCTGCGCAGACGCCGTGGAGACATCCATCTCTGCAAACCGGGGTCTGACACGTTACACCGGACCATCCCTCGCGGCAGACGCGGTTCCCTTCGGGGTCGCAGGTCGACTTGGAGCTGAAAAGGTCGAAAGTCAAAATGCAAATGAGGCACCGAAACGCACTCGTTCGCGCAATAGCGAGAGCAGTCGTTCCCAAAGTAGTTTTCGGAACAGGAAACGGTAAACTCGATACCGAGACGACTTCCTTCGAAGACCTGAAGCGAGAATAGGGAGCTACGATAGAGATGGCGCTTCTAACGTACCTCATCCACTCGCAGGACGGAGGTATTTCGGGGAAAGACGTTCATGTTGTGGTGGAAGAGGCGAAGAGACTTTTCGGTTTGGTCGGAGACGACTTCGGCGATCATTTTCAGATTCTGAACACTTAGAGTTACGGTATTGTCAAGTCTGCTCGTTTTCTGTTTGTCGCGGCGCACTTCAAAACGCGCTAATCCGCCTAAATCCGCTTGCCTCAAGTACCGTAATCGCCTTTATGAGTCACAAGCCTCGCTGGTTGGTCCCATCGCGCCGCTATTCATACGCGACCGGAACTATTGGCGCGTGACGCGGCGCCGTGAATGGCGAACCGCAGGTGTTCTTCCGCAAAAATCCACTTTGAAACGTCGCGAGGAGAAAAGTTTGGGCACGTGGACAAGTGGGTTAATTGGCCGAATTTGAGGTGTTCGCGGTAATTGCTTCTCCGTATGTTTCCGCACATGGCGAGGCGATGAGGAGAAGGTAATTAGAAAGCGCGCAAATAGGGATGACCCGGCGAAGTTCGCTGGAAGCACGCGCAACCAGCAGAAGAACATCTGTTCGCTTCTGTCGTCAGTCGAAGACGACATCTCGGCGATTGATAAATCAGATCCCTTTGCTTTTCAGCGCAAAAAAGTGTCCTTTGCGAATGCAACAAAAGATGCAAAGTGCACTCTGTGCGTGACAGAGAAGCGCCGAGTTGAAAGGACAGCGAAGCGATTGCACTTTGAATGCCTCACAAACAAGGCATTTCAACTCGAAATGGGCGAAATCACGAGTTTTCGGGTATTTTCGTGTTTGGGTTATCTGCCGGGTGACATTCTCCGCCGGCGGGGATTTCCCAAATGCAGACTTTTGCCCACTTTTTCTAATTTCGCGCCGCAATTAGCGCCGCTTCCACAGACAAAACATTGCGACAAACGCTTATCGACGGCTCCGATCTCTCATTTATCCGAAAGTGCATTGGCACGGGCTTCGTCGGCGCTTCTCGGGGCCGTTTCGAGGGATCGCAAGCCGCGCACGGTTGGGGAACGTCCCCAGCTCCTCTGAAGGTCACTCGAATTCGCATTAATCATTTGCGAATCGCCAAAGCAAACAAGCGTCGAATCGGCAAAAAACCAGCTGTGCCCGCGGCCTCCGACTCCCCTCGCTCGCCGCCACTTCGATCAGATGATTTTCAATTTCAAAAAAGCGCCCATTCGGCAACGGATCTCCAACTGCGCACAAATTAATCGTCCATCTGTCGCTACGCTCATCAGGTGCGCGGATTCCCCCGGGAAGGCACCGCTGCAGCTCCCCCGATTCGCCCGCTGATAACGCGCCTTGTGCATACCTACGACAGATGTTTCCACGCTTCCACTTTCCCACTGGCAGCGCGCGAGGCGATAATGACAGACTTCTCCCCGGTAAGGGGCAAATTTGGAATTACGTTCCGCTTACCGAACTCAGCCAACGGCCTTTGAAGGGCAATTCGAGCGTCTGTGGGGCGTCCAGGTCTATTCTGCTCACATGAGCGACGGAGCAGTCGCGGTGGAGATGCGCTCGAGGCGCGACGTAGCCGATGCAGAGCTTCAGGAAGGGGTAGCAGTCGCATTTCACAGAGAAGTTACGGCCAGGTTGACAGCAGCTCGGAGGATTGTAGTCCCAGGTGTGCAGATGGAGCTTGAGGCTGCCGGCGGCGTTTATGAGACTCTGAAATGGAAGTTAAGAGCTTAAAACATCTGTTTCGCTGGGTGCTCATCGCCAAATGATCCACTTTGGGTCGAGGGACTCACCGAGTAGGAGGATAGGAGGATGAAGAGAAGCGCCAGTCGGCTGCTTGAGGAGATCATCGCGATTAGCTGCGGAGATTTTCGGAGAACTGTTGCGCGCAATCGTCGCTGAGAGTCGAAATGGGGATCGAAACGGCGGCGGCGGAGATGACACGAGGGGAGGGCGCCGTCGGCAGAGAGGCGGACCTTTTGCGACTCGGCCACGCCCACTTTTGTAAAGGAGGCTCTGGAGAGGCTGCCAGCGGCGACTTGAAAGCGCAAATCCTGAAAGTATTTGTTTATTTGCGAGCAAATTGGAGGCGGAAATGCAGAACACTTTCACGGCATTCGATTTGAAGCGAGCAAAGCAGGCAGCGAGCATATGCAATTCGAAGTGCGCTTCGAAGGAAGACCGAATTTGAAGAGATTTCATCAAAGAGCAAAAGCGCAGATTCCACAGTTGCACGAATGAGGAAATGCCAGAGCAGAGGTCGCGTTGCTTGAAACGATGCCGCACCAAGCAAATCGCACGCCGAGCGCAAATCCGAGCAGTACAAATCAAAGCTGCAGGTCTACCTAAAGCTAGCAAAGCCCTCGCCGTTAGTCCTAACCGGAATGTCCTGCAAAGTTGAAGCCACTCTCGACCGAAGACAGGCGTCGCACCGCTTCAGGCTCAAGATGTTGAGGAACAATCAGTTTCTGAAAACTGGCGCCACGGGATCGCCCTGCTTAACGTGTAGAGCCGCGGGAAAGAGGTGAAGCGCTGCTGTTTGTAGATTGAATATGAGAAGAATTCTTGGAAACTAACGAAAATTCAGAAAAAGATTAAAAACGCAAGATTTGCCGCGTTCGCACTCGAATCAACAACAACGATCCGTTGACCGCATGGAGAGCTTCGGACGTCCGGTTCCGACCCGAGTGAACACTTGAGAAGTGCGAATCAGCCTCGCTCGCGCCTCTCTCCACTTATCACTGAAAGTGCCGCTCGATACTCGCGCGTCAAAACGTTCAGAACCGGCGAAACCGGAATAAGATGTTATCACGCGCTTTTGCCTATTTTTGCTTGGGCGAACGCTTTGTTTTGTCGAAAGTACTTTCAACATTTTGGCCTGAGGACAAAATACTCGGTTTACACGACCGCGGACTACGGTATCCCTTTTCGCACAGCGGAGGCGCGCGTCGTCTGCCCCGGAAGGTGCAGTCGGTTGCACTTTGGGTTGAAAGGACACCGGCGCTCTTCGAAAGTGCAATCGAACCGATTGATCCGCCGTCACCTAGAACGTCTGAAGGCATTATCGGGCTCGTCGGGATTTGCGGACTTCGGTTGCACTTGTGACGAGTGATTCAGCCGCCGAAAGTTGCGAAGCAGCTGCCGCATCGCCATTCGGCGCTTCTTTGAAGCGAATTTGCATACAATCGGCGAACTGCACGTGTCCGTTAGGCGGTGAATGCGACTTTTCCGAGAAGACACGCGCCGCTCGACGGCAAAGGGCATCTGTGCGGATTACGGTAGCACGACACGCGAAGCGCAAACTGACGCGGCTTCCTTCAAAATCAGCCGAAATTTGCGAGAATTTGACCGAAAAGCATGTGAAGATCACTGTGAAAAGCTGAAAGCAGCGCAGTTCACTTATCACTCACCACGCTCTCTGCTGCGGGCGCACACGCAACGCGTGAAGATCTGTTGCGAGAATTTCTGGAAAATACGGCGCAGAAGAGTTTTCTGATTTCAGACTCTCAGGGAGAGCAGCTAGGAGTCAAAACTCCTCAATTAGATGCATAATGACCATAAAATTTGCTCTTTTTGCACTTTTCGACCTTTCAAATATGGTTTATGCCTCCATTAGACCCGATCGCAAATGAAGCGTCGCCAGTTTGGGGACTTGCAAAGTCACTCCAGAAAGACGCAGAATCTCATCTTTCCTCTCCTCTCATCTCCACGTAGCCAACACGCTCCGCAAACGTCACTGGTCGCTGCCGCTAGTCGACTCACTCAAGTACGCTACCGTAGTGCTGTTCTAACGAGAAAAGCGCAAATAATGCGAGAAAGAGAGAAAGTGTGCAAATAGCGGCTGATCCTCGCGCGTCGCCGCCACGGGCAATCGGAGGGACGCCGGCAGATGTGCGCGGAACAATCGAATCGCCATCTGCGGGCCAACGAGTTGATTCCGGACACCTTGTTGCCCGGCGCCCTAAAAGTGTCCGCGCGTGGCGCGACTGTAAACGAGCGACAAATGGCCGTGACCTGTTGGTTGGTCGATGATCGCGACGTCGGAATTGGATACATCCGATTCGATTGGATTTACACGACTCGACGCATGCCAGATGGCCCTCCGAATGGCTGCGATGGACCCTAAACGTCTTAGAGGTAAGCGAGCCGACCTCGGCCCTCTCGAGCGCTCTTGGCCAGGCGCTAAGAGACCCGCGCGCGTGTTTGCACTTCGCGAGAACATCGCGATGTCCTTATCAGCCGCAAATCCCCCCGACATCCATCGGAGTGGCCGACGCGTGTCCAAGTGGCCCATAAATCAGCCGAGCGATCGGATCTCGCGCGCACTGCGAACAAACGTATCTCCGTGGCGATCGACTTGTTGTCGGCGACTAATTGACCGATCGGCGGCGATTTATGAGTGCACGGAAATTAATTAAGCCTCTCGACAGATTCGATTCGAATCGCGTGATTTGTTGTCTTTGAGAGGAAGATGAATCGCATAACGGACGCGGCAGGGTACGGTAGGCGTGAGTCACACGTTCGCGATGGTGGTCGAAAGAAAGAGTCGACATCGACGAAAAGCGAATAAACAAACGGAAAGCGGAATGTCACGCGACGTCTCTATCGCCCTCCGACTTCGTGGACGACTACGGTAGGACTGAAAAAGGAGGCTGATGTGGAGATCCGCCGTCGAAATAGGGAAAACCAACCAAACAGCGCTTGTAATGCGCAAACAGGGGCTCTACAGAATCGTTAATCGAATGTTTTCGCAGAGCGGCAACTTTGAACTCCTCCTTCGATATCGCGTAAACAGTGCGCCTCTTTGCGCGACGATTTGCCGCCTTTCGGAACGACAAAAACAAGATTTCCCTCATTTACATATCATTCAATCATTTGCACACTTAAGACGAGTCCGACTGAATCAGCGCGCGCATCCAGAAGGCGACCGCCATCGCTCCCGCGTCGGCCTCGCTCTGCGACTCCGAAGACGTGTAGCTCGCTCTTCCGGCCTTCGCCTCCATCTTCGCGGTTTCTTCCGCGGCTTTCTCCGCTGCCTAAAGCATCGTGTAGCCAAGCTCAGCAGCCTTGCCTACCTCTACGATGCTTTTCCAGCTGTTTGAAGATTGTTCGCTTTGTTCGACAGCAGCGTGCAGAGGGTCAACCATCGTTCGGTGACCAGGACGTGCATGACCGTACTTCTGAATTGCCTCGAGTCCTTGTTTCAGCGCTCTCCGCAGCTCAGCTGATCCGAACGAGTGCTTGAAGGACGACGACGCGGCGCTCAGCATCAACGCGTAGATCTGCAAAAAGAAGAGATACGTATGCCCCACGATTTCGGTGATTCTCCCACAGCGCCGCTCGTTCCTCCGACGATCTTCTCGAAAATGGTCGAAAGCTGAAGAAAGAGTTCTTCCGGGTGCGCGAAACTCAACTCGTTCCTCTCCAGAGCGCTTTCGATTCCTGAATCAAGTTCGATTGTATTCGCTGATTTGGTGCAAAATTCACCCTTCGTAGCACTGAGGAGCGTGTCGCCACAGTCTCCATCGCCGCATTTCCCGTCCAGGCGATTCAACTCGATGTATTGATCCTTCATTTGGTCACAAACGTTCCGCAAGCTTCTCTTGATTCTTTCCGCTATTTCTGAGGACGCGAATTCGTGAAAAGTGGAAGATTTAGGTACCTTCAGAGACGCGAGCTCCTTTTTCCTTCCTTTCGGTCCTCTTTGCTTTCTGGCATTCATCACGCGCACAGATCGCTCGCTTCACGAACGGTTGCGACTTCGGCGTCCATCCGGGACAATCGCTGTCGGCATCTAATAAGTTGATTACAAGTTCAAGGCGACCGACGTACCGAGATGCTGCAGCCAGTTCTCGTCAACTACTTTCAGAATAGAGATGCTGAATCCATGTCCATCGAGCGAAGTCATGAAAGTTCCCGAGTAGAAGCGCGTTATTTCGATGTCGTAAGAATCTGAAAACGCGAAATTCCTTGCGAGTGACACAGAGAAGCTTACGAATGCTCTCGATGACCTCCATCTGCAGAATATTCATTTCGATTTGACTCACAGAACCCAAATTGTTCAGCAGCACGACCACTTTCTCGTTCTTCTGCAGGCGGAGCTTCGAGCTCTGCACCAACTTCTGCACCACGCACGCCGCGATCAGTTTCGCCGACTTGGCTTCGCTCCTCTCGCTCCCCGGCTCTCCGTGGATCCCCAAGCCCATTTCCATCTTGCTGCAACTGAGTTCGAACATCGGAGGTTTCCCCGGCAGGCTGCACGGATACAAACTGACGCCCATTGTGCCTGAAATCCCCGTTCACTCGATTTCACCCACGCTTGCAACTAACCGCAATTGTCGTTCGCCAGTCGCGATGCTTCCACAATCTGCTCGAAAGTCATCCCCGCTTCCGACATCGCTCCGGCCATTTTGCAGACCAGAAGCGCTCCAGCGAGTCCGCGTCGACCTACCGTACTCTCTCCTTTCGATTCGAGAGCAACATCGTCAGCGATGAATACCAGGTCGGATTGTGGACACTCCGTGAATCTTTCCAACGCGAGACCAAAGTTCAATCGATCCCCGGTGTAGTTGATCACAAAGACAATCACTCCGGCTGAATAATCGCTCTTTGCGACAACACCTTCAGCGGGTTCTTACCTGGGTTGGCAACGGACTTCAGCGCGCAGAGCACGTGATCAGAGGGAGGACTCGCGAAGACGTCTCCGCAGACTGCGGCGTCGAGAAATCCGCTTCCCACGAATCCAGCGGCGAACGGTTCGTGTCCACTTAAGCAAATAAGAGAAATACGTTTGGAGAAACGAAATACCTTCCGCCTCCGGCGATCAGCGCGACTTTTCCCTCCGATTTCCGCTCCGATCGAAGAACGACTCGATGACAACTCTAAAGCAAAGCAACTCATGAAGATCAACCCGGATAGAAACCTCGGAGAGTCGTATTCCTGGGTTTCCGAGCACCAATCCTCGGATGCTTTCATCCACGCAATCCCCCGCCTCGTTCACAAATTTCTTCGTCACCTCCATCGTTGCAAAACAGCGCGAATCGAATGAATCTAGCAGCGCCAAACCACACAACGCAACTCGCTCCCACAATCGATAATAAAGGTTGTTTGTTGTCGAGCGAGCGAACCGGTCTTTCATTATCAGCCATTGTTTATTTACGGCCACTAAAATGACAAAAAAAGTGACAAATCGTCAAAGGTTTGAGTAAGTGCGAATCATTTCTTCTCTGATTCCGGAGATGACGAATCAGCAACGGTCAGAGGATCAACGTCGTCTTCAAATGAGCGGCGTCGGCGTTTGCAGCGACGGACCATGCCGAGAGAGTCAGCTTGCGTTGAAAGTCGCGATTCAATTAACGAAATTGCATTCAACAGCATTACAGAAACGCTCCATCACGTCGCGTGTTGGCATTCCTGGTCCTTCAAACCCGAAAAAGAATTTGTAGCTGGCATAGCGCTCTCCTACACGCTTGATGAATGTGATTCCATCGACTTGCCAGTAACCATAGGAGCGAAGTTGTGCGGATAAACTTCGAACGGTGTGCATCTAAAAGATTACAGTACCCGAGAGTAGGATCTGACTTACCTCACCAGAACGGCTTGCGAGTAGATCGGCAAGCCCACTGAAATCAATGATTCGGAACTCAAAGAACGAACTACCAAACTACCGTAAGCGCCGAACATTTGTTCGCTCGTCTTGAGTGGAAAGTTTATGTGCTTGTATTATCCCATCCAGCCGCGTCTCGCGTCTGTTCTCGTTTATTCTTGGAAGATGATCGTCCAGGACGGCAGCTACGCGGCATCCCCGTTGCTTCGAATGTCTTCTTTGAATTTGGCGCGGTCGCGAAGGAACGCAGCGAATAGTGCGATACCAAACAACGGAGAACAGCTGGCCGCTGGCCATCATTTGGTCAGTTAGGAAAGAATGCGTGGAAGGGCGACTGTTTTCGCTTCATTTGTTTTCGGATGTCTTTCCATTTGCATCCCCTCCTATGTGCGTTGGAATCGAACGTGTTGTTACATTTATTCTGTGCGTTGGAGATCTCAGCGATCTCGATTCACGGCAAATGTACAAGAACGGCAGTCATAACAAGTAGAATTGAGCTGACGGTGGTGACTGCGCTCGCGTTGCAGAGGTTTGAAGTGCAACAGAAGTAAACGGCATCTCCGACGATGGTTTGCTTGATGTCCACTTGGCACGAGTAGGCGCTTTCTTCAGGACATCCTCTCCACAGGGTTCCGTTTTTGTACTCCACGGTCACGCAGAATCCGTGGTTGCAATCTTCATACTGTAAGTGAGCAATCTTCCCTCGGGAAGGGCACAATCACCTAACTAACCTTGTTGTAGGTGTCGGGGCGCGTAGCGACGCATTTGATGGCGGAGGACGCGTCGAGGAAGAGAAGAAAGAGGAGAAACGCCGTTGATTTGCACATCTTCGTCGAGATGGAATGCAACGCTTATCACCACGCTCCCTGAATGCTCCAAACGCGGTCGCCACGTGGGTCACAAGTGCGCTTGGCTACACTCGACTTCTGTCCATGTCTCCTGATGTTTCGCTACAACCGGGGTAGCTCTCGAGGGTGTTTGCTTTGCGATCCGAGCGCTCGCTTCAAAGCGCTTGCGCTCTTCGCTTTGTCGGTCACCGCGGGGCGATCGGACGGCGATCGGTCAGAAATGAAGTTCGCGTTCTGCCGAACGGTGATCGCGGTGCTTCTAACGCTCCTGTTGCCGACCGCCTCGTTCCTCTCCGACTTCCTTGTGGGATGCATCGGACCTCGCGAAGCGTTCGAAAGGTATCTGACCGTCGACGATCGCGCATTGCTAAGCGCGATCATAGCGGATTCATTCGACGGTTCCAACAGGAACGAGGTTTGTTCTGCGCATACAATTTCACATTTGTCCCTTAATCCCCTAATCTCCTTTGTGCAGTCAACAAATGAATCGTTCCGTGTCAGGTGCTCGACGAAATCGACGAATTCTTGAAAGCGCGGTTGACGGTACGTCAGTGGATTGTTATTCGGCCCGAAATCGATCTCTACCAGCGAAAACACGTCGACTGCTCGCCATACGCCCACATTCTCCCTCCAAAGTTCTACAAACCTCTAGCGGTAGGTTCTCTTCCCATGTTCATAAGCCTAACCACGTCGGTTGCAGCAAGCGGTGCGGAGAGCCGAAGACAACGGCGCGAGTCGTCCTACAATAAAATTTCTCGTCGATGACTACATCGACCGGATCCTCGCGAGTCGCGAGTTTGAACGCGAACTCAACGCGCGGATGCAGCGCGAAGATCCGCGATTCCCGATTGTGGACCAACGGTTCGTTCACTCATACAGTAATCCCGTATCAAATCCGCTTTTAGGAAAGTTGCTCGTCATCCGATCCAAAGAATTCTTTATCCTCGTGTCACAATCAAATGATTCTTTATTAGTGAAATTAAATTAATCTCTCCTACCACGATTTCAGGAGAAAATCGTTTTTCGCGCGCTCGTTCTAGGTTTGCGGATGTGGATCTGTTCGTTCCAGAAGGGATCGTCTTTGAGAGAACCGGGGCGACTTCTCTTACCACGCCGCGCCGCTTCGAACTGAACATTCGCTTGACGGAATTGCGTGAATTTGTCGGAAGGTAGGATTTCGCGCACATAGCGGTCCATGTACTCTCGCACAACCGATTCGTCAGCTCCATTGCGTCGGGCTTCGCTCACCAACTCGTGGAGAGCTTCCTGGAAGCGCAGAAGCTTTAATGATCGTACCTACTACGTTCCGTACCTGTTGTTGAATGTTCAGAAACGTCGCATACGGTGAGAGAGGACACGGATTCGCCGCGCCCGGTTGTGGAAAGTAGGCGAATCCTTGCGAAGGCACTCCGTAGGGAGAACCCTGAATGTGATGCTTCTGACTACGGATAGCTCCCGTCCCGAATTGCGCATTTGCGGGAGCACTGCGTCGATCCGCGCTACGGTATTGCGCAGAGGAGCCGATGTTGGGGATGACCGGTACTCCCAATACGAAAGCGGCCGTCGAAGGCGCCAAAATCAGAAACGCCGTTAGGAGGTGAATTACAAACATCATCGCAACAGCAAAAGCGATCGAAGTGACCGAAAGCTGCGTCTGCGACACGACTTCGAGGTCTCTTTCGGTTTTATACGACACGAGGAAGCGCGCATTTGTCCAAACAACAAACGCTGCGCAAACAACGACTCCGGAGGTCACTTTACTGACTGCACTCATTGCTTCACGACCGAAAAAATTGAAATGACCGTTTGTTTGAGAAGTCCGCTCTTGCGTTGCACTGTGGGAGCACTCGAGGCGTTCGGTTTCAAGCGAACCGCGCAACCCGGAGTTCACCTGAAGTAGGTAGCGCTGGTGATCGACCCACTTTTGGAGATGTTTTTGTTTTCGAAGAGCTGCGCAGAAATGTCGGCTTCGATCGCGTGGGTTGCAGCGGCCGCTGGAGCGCTCGCGGGAATCGTTTCGGTCTGCCTGGTCGTTGAGAACATCACCGAGGTTTGGAATGAAATTGACCACGAGATGGAGGAGTTCAACAGAGTTCTCTGCATCGCCTTCTTCGAACGTCTTAACGACTCGGTTGCAGGATTACGAGACGATCTGGAAGGATCTGCGCAGTTTGATTCCTTCTCAGGAGGACGAGGTGGCGCGACGACGGCGATTCTACCAGCCGGCTAGTGGGATCATCGGAAAAGACTTGAGAGTCGTGCAATCGCTGACCGTCGACATCGGAATCGTCTTCCCGTCATCCCCCACCCAAGGAGAGTGCTCAAGTAAGTCAAGCGCTCTACAGAGCTTCCACGGGAATCTTTCAGTTTGTGTGACATCGCCTAGAAAGTGTCCGTCGGGGAATCGCGGACCCAAGGGCATCACGGGAGCTGCAGGGTTTAGCGGTCTGAACGGAAAGGACGGCATCCCCGGAATCGACGCTGATGATAGGAAGGTCGGTCAGGTCACAATTTTCTACAAAAGCTGTCATACATTGAAAACGGTCAGCACTTGGCTACCGTACTCACTCACAATCAGTGCATATGGTTGTAAAAGTGAAAAACAATTTTAAGGACTCAGAAGAGAAGCCGTGCTACCACTGCCCAATGGGTCCTCTGGGTCCAAAAGGCGCGGAAGGAAGTCCCGGTGCGAGAGGAATGCCCGGCATTGAAGGTCGCCATGGAAACCCAGGTAACTCAACCCTCCGCCGGTTTTTTGTCAGTTTTTACGTCAACAAAACAATACACGAAAATGTCGCTGTGAGACCTTGAAGCGTATTGTGATAGGATTTCGCTCACATGCGGAAGTCACAGAGCATCAGACTCTGCAGCGCTGTTCTACATCACAGGAACTAACAGGATACTGTACACTCGTATCAGAAACATATTCAAGCACACGCTGCGTGTGGATTCTAACAATTCTATGCTTAGTTTGCTTCAGGTCTGCCCGGACAACACGGTACATCTGGGGAAATGGGGTTAGAGGGTGAGACTGGACCAGAGGGTGAACCCGGATACCCCGGGGATCGTGGGGTTGATGCTGCGGCACGAAAAGGTATGAGTTTCCGTGTGTATTGAGGCCGAAAACTGTCATTGAGGCAGGTCGCAAGGGATTACGAGGGGTTGAAGGAGAGCCTGGCGCGCAGGGAGAACCAGGAGATATCGGAGACGACGGGCCAGTTGAAGGGCCTCCCGGACGAGCGGGGAAACGAGGCCGACAAGGACCAATCGGCAATAATGGAGCTCAAGGAAAAAGAGGAATGAATGGAGAAGTTGGATCCAAAGGTAGACTTCACAAATCGCGTATTCGTTATCTTCAAATTTAAGGCGCCGATGCCGAATACTGCCCGTGTCCTCCTACAATGCGACCAAATCGGAACAGCGAAACTACAGTATAACATCCACAGATTCAAGTGTTAATTTCTTCAAACTGAATAAATCAATGGTACTGTTGTTTTGCGTGGCCTCTATTCAACTCAAACTGTACGCCTTGCATGCACGCCTCGCTTTGCGGACAGATGTAAACCGACGTAGTCGCAATGGTGAAAAAAGTACAAAATGACGTAGTCGTAGTAGCATGTGTAAATCAAGACTCTGATTGCAAGGCAAAGTGGGGAAGATCGAAAATGAGGAATAAACGGATTTTCAGAAAACCATCAAGTTCAGAAGCGCTTCGTTCAGGCATAACATTTCATATAAAAACATGGTTTATCTAATACAAGATAGTGACTTCATCTCGCCCGTTTCGCTGCTAAATGTGTATTTTGCGAGTAAGAAGCCATTGACCATCGCTCAGGTCAAAAATATTGGCACAATGCAGAGATAGTTCACGTTAAAAACCACTTTAACTGGGCTCACTGTGCGCCTAACAAGTAAGTAGGGCAGCCCCAAGCGCGTTCATAATGCTGACATCTACTAAACCTGTGCTTTTCTCTGCGTGAAGTCATGTGTTTCCGACTTTTCTTTAAATTTGTATTAACATTAGACTCCACTATATAAACGCGTCATCGATTAAAAGGAAGAACCGATCAGCCAGATGACATCTGTAAACCGAAGAATAGTAGAAATGGCATACAAATTCATTAAATCAAAGCAAACAATGGCGCGTCTTTGTAAAATAATAGGAGATTCTTTTCATTTAAAATTGGTGTGAGAATACAGGGCCTAACTAGATTGACACGGGATACATAACAATGCATAAAACAAAAGGATCACACCCGATAGCTCCTTTAATTGCTTCCACCAAATGAATCACTCATTCGCGATCGTTTTACAGAAGGTTCAACTTGTGTTGCTAAAAGACTTTCTAGTTGCCAAAAAGAGAAGAGTAAATTTACTTACAGGACGCTGTTGCATTCTGTGATTGGGCTTGGTTTGGGTCAGCAGTCATACCAGACACCACTTCTGTTACCAAATTCTTCTGATTCTTTACCAATGAATCCCACCCTTCCGTCTGTAAACACAATGAATAACACACGTCTTTCCACTATTTGCACTTACTTCTACGATGGCTTTAATGTTCGTGGTAATATAACGAATACAGTCTTTTTTCAGTTCCGTTGCACTATGCATATCAGCATACACCAAATAACGACAGACAGAATCTACGGCCAAACCCAATCTGAGAATCTAAAAAAAGCGTTAAAGCACATCTATTCAAGTCAGTGAAACATACATGATTCGCTTGATCCTTTAACCCATTTAACTGGAATCTGTCTGCAGCAGAAAGAAGATCAAGTGGCATAGAAGATAAATTTAAAGATCTTCCGCTGTACATAAAGTACAACATTTCATAAAGAACCTCAAAGACGCATGTAAAAGCCAGAAACAACATTTCTTACCTCGTACTCCAGATCGCTAATATTGACATAGTTATTTTTCGATTCCTCGGTATGAGGTTCAAGCATTGCAGCAAAGACAGGAGATCTTGCAGCTAGGACAAACTTATGGACCTTGAATTCTCTCTCGCCACATTTGATTTTGAAATCAGAAAGCCGCTCGTCTTTAAACATCGATTCGAAATCCGGGCCAATCGAATTCTAAACTTTTAGACGTTACATTCAACAAACGTTCGGGCGCGCGTTTGAAAGATGCAATCCGATCCCCAGTTTACTTACGTCACTAGCAGGTAGTTCCGGTAGAACTGAGCGGTTGTTTTGGCTGTTCTTTGTAATTGTGTCAAATGTGATGGTCAACATCAAGACAAGCTGAAGTTCATCTTGCGGCTGCACATGACCAACAAGCAAATCACGCCGAATATACTCGAAATAACCATGGAGTTGTTGAGTTCCTGTATATACAGTTGTTGGAGTTTCCTCATTACGTCGATTGAAAACAGAAAACTTTGCACGGTACTTGGTGTTTGCGTTGTTACAGAAAACCTTAAAAATACCAGTAAGTACAGTTTTACTTGGAATTTAGCAACACATGCAGAATTCTCAACCTACTTGGAAGAAACTAAAATCTCTGTTTGATTCTTTGTTGCCCTGAGGATGCAATCGAATTCGAAATGTCAGGTGTGTATCCTGGGCACTATTTTGAGGTGTAACGTTATTTCCATTCTGAATTGAAATTAATATAAAATATTATAGCTTCGATACCCATCACCTTAATCTTTACAGATGTTTCTAAATAGCGACAGTCACACTGGCTGAAGCCTTTTATCGTCCACGTATGAGTGTGCGAAAGGGTCCTAACCTAAAATCGGTGATGAGTTCAAAACGATAAACGTTATTCTTTACCTCAGTTGTTGACCAGCTGTCCGAAGCTCTTAACGGCCCACCCAGATCAATTCCAATCGGATCAACCATCAATGCACCTGAAAAAGATATTCGCATAATTATAGACGCTATAGGAAAAACTTGCCATACAACACAAACACAGTCAATATAAGCGCGCACCTATCTACTAACAATACGCCAACAAATAATGCTCAGAATACGGTCAGCCGGGAAGCTCAATTCTTTTTTATGGATTGAATGCAACGTGCGTTGAGTCTTTATGGAAACGCTAGTCATGGCGAGACCGAATCGATTTTAGAAAAAGTCGGACGCAAAAGTACATCTTAGGTTCACAGGACGGACATCATCGTCGGCCGTCCGTCTGTCTTACAAGAACACTACGCAAGACAATACAGCGCTCCCTACTTTCAATTGTACTTTCCTCCAGGTTTAACGCGTATGAGTAACGTTTGAAAATTAGAAAGTTCCTTTTCATAACAAAACCAAAACGAAACCGTTCGCTTCTTAACTAGAATATAAACGCGAAGCGCTATATCCAACGAAATCCAACGCCATAACTGAAATGGCCGCGGATATTTGAATGTTGACATTTCTGGATGAATGCGCCCGGAAAAGTAAATGATGTAAATCGAACAGGAATATTAAACATAGCATAAAGACGAACAAACGCATATAATAGACATCTACGACACAGTTGTAGTGGCTTATCGAAACGTCGCGGAAAAGAGACCTGGTCTGGCGTTTGAACGCTGTCTGCCTCATTTATTGTCGGAAATGTTTTGCATCTCAAATCACTCGTTGTCGCTGTGTGCGATCATACCTTACGAATGCCGCAAAGATATCTGAGATTCGAAGGACAAAAAAGAACACGCGGCCACGGGTGCCTTCGCCAAATTCAAATCACAGACGGTTGTTCCGAGAATTCCAGCGCCCGCCGCGATGGCATTCACAATATATTAATCTTTGACCTGTTCATCCAGCAGACAGACCACGCACCATGCGACAACAACAACAAAATTGACGGTGACTGATCAAACAGGTAAACTGCTAACAATAAGACCCTTCCTAGCATCATGTACAACCCGCGTCGTAGATAACAATTCAGCCGTATAACAAACAACGTTAACAATTTGAACAATAACAATATAAGGAGATCACGACGTTGCGCAAAACTAAACAGCTTCTTCTAGCTTGAATTCGACGTCTTTGTTTGCATCTTTCCGGTTGTTTCTCAACTCATCGACCAATTGAAGATTTAGAATATTCTCAAGCAGCTGTGTCTGTTGCACTTTACGGTCATCCTCTGATATAGTCAGGTACTTCCGTGGACTCCTCACTTCTTCCTCCAAACTACGAAGCCTCGATTCAAAATTATCGTTATACTGTCTTTTCGTTTCACCCGTAACATTTAGCAGGGAGCTTTGACCGAATATCCACTTCCTAAATATCAGCAGATGTAACTCAGAACCATCTCAAAACGTACTTTGTTAATTTCTCGTGTTCTTCTGCTAACTTTCGAACTTTCTCCGTTTGTTCGCGATTCAAAGGCTGTTTGAACGATTTGAAAAGATCGTACAGTTCCAGCGGTAATTGACCGAGCCTTTTATTCTCACACATTTTGAGCCAATCGTTGTGAAAAATTTTGCACGCCGCACTGTCGTCCTTCAGGCTGGTGTGCTGTAAACACAGACGAGTAAATGAAACAACAAAACGCTCGTTGTACTGAAATGCTCTTGTTAGAAAATAGAAAAAAAGGATCATACATACGTCTCTATAATTAATAGCATTGACTAATCTGAAAACGTGAACAACGTCTAAAGGTTTTATGCCGTGATCTTCCGTGGCTAAGAACTCCTCTGCCTCATCTTCTCGTTTCACATCAACCAAAGCAGCAAGATAAATAGCGTTCGCGCGTGACTGCGATAAAAATGACTTAGATTTATGCAATACTGAAAATTCCCCGTATGGTCAGTAGTTTTACCATAACTTACCATACTGCGTGTGAGCTCTGTTTCGGCTATGCCCAATAGAATACTTTAGCAAGGAAATCATTCCATTTGACAAGTAAAGCGTTGATTGAAATTTAAGCCACGTATCGACGGCAGCAGTCCATCCTAATCTAAATCATACGTTATTATCTGTAATATTGTGTGTAAAAACCCATTAAGAACGGTTGATACAATCACGGAAGTGAGTGTTTCGTTCATGTGTAAATTGATCATATCGAGTTTGATTAGAGTGATCAACAGATCGATGATTTTGTCCACTCTCCCAACGGTAAGTTCCGTGTTTTTTTCATAATGTACTGGACTAAATAGAATCGAGTTGAATAATCGATGACTCGCTTGGATCGTCTCAAAAAATGTCGAGTAGTCGGAAAGAGCTATAAGTATACTGAATAGGCAAGTTTCATGCAACGCGTTACCGTTTGGAAACATTCTTCGCAGCTCATAGGCATAGTCTATTATGCTACTTACTTCAAGCTCAGGCTTTTCAACAAGTCTTCGACGCATAATATTCAGCAAATGATGGTTTTTAACGGGGTACGCCTGATTTTCGGACTCCAAAAAACGATTGCAAGCACCAGATCTGAAACACGGCTTAAATGGTAAATTTTCTACACTCGCTTACAGCATACTCAGCATTCTTGTCGTACTTCCCCAGTCGGCTAATTCGAGATAAAGATCGAGAATTTGCGGCGCAATGACATGAAAATCAGTATCACGAGGCCATCCGTACTTTATTAGAAGCGAATGCACTCTCTCGTAGTCCCCATCGCGTACGAATGTTTTCAGCGTTTCAATGTTAGGGGGCGTTTCCACAGTGGTTTCTTTCGGTGCTTCAAACATCTCAGTGTAATTGTGTTGTAGCCAGGCGTGCATTTCCTTGTTTTCATAAGACCGGCCTTCATTTCTTGAGCATCTGTAGTTCCACCAATTAAACACAACTTTCCAGGTTACTGTAGGCGAAACGCCGTAACTGCTCAACACACGAACTAAGATGTCCAAACGAGATCGGAAAGAGTTTGTTCCGTCGTCGGCTACCTCTAAACGTTATTTTATTTAGTAGACGAAGAAAGCTTAAAACTACCGATCATTGGAAAAATGAGAATCTTGGCAAGAACTTCGATATCCAGGTGCGATATGTCGGAATATCCAAAAAGCTTAGTTATTCGATATAACATTTTTAGACGATGTTGAATACCAATACAGCTGGTTAACAAGGGTAAAGTCAGATGAATTCGCTCTCTTTCCGGATCCACAACGTCAATGAAAGCAGAAAATATTTCGTACTTATCAAAAGCCGAGTAATCCCGATAAGTGACAACAGCATAGATGAGTGAATCGTAGAAGCGATACCTGAAACATACCGTCAACGTGTTGCATTAAAGCCTACTTAAAGAACTTACCCGGATCCAAATGATGCAGATATTCTATTTGAGACTTCCTTTATCGATTCAATGTCAAGTTTACTGCGGATCATTTGATGGCAAATTCTTTGCAGCATATGCACAGCAAACACTGCATAATGATGTCAATTGGTATAGTTAATATTTTAACTCACGATTTTTGCGCTGATTTCGTAAGCAGTCCTTTACGCGGAGTGTGTCAACTAAAATAGGAGTGGCGGTGTAGTAGAACTCATGGGCGACATGACGCTCAGTTTCCCGGACTAGGTGTTTGAAGAATCCTTTCCCTCGGAGAGCGTGTTCGAGGATTTGGTCGCTAAGTGCCGAATACTCTTTACCATCTCTTTCCTCGCTATTTCTCGCCAGAAACCAGATAATTTCAAAACCATCCTTGTAGTCAATTTCTAGGACGTTCCTTCCCTCTTCACTGTCCGTAGAAACAATGACAGCTTGTCTAAGCAATCGCCGCAAGCGAGCGATGTCACCGGCAGCTGCCGATCCAATTAATGCTGCACCCATCGTCGCTGGTCTCGCGGTTGGTCCGTACTTGTCGATCGTTTGCTGTAAAAATGAAGAGTATAAAGTTAAAGACAAAAAGTTTTTATCAAACCGCCACTAATTCATCAGTTTCAACGTGGTTACGGGAAGTAGCGGCACAGAGGATTTTCGCACAGCTCGTTTCCAAGTTACCTACTAGACCTCGCTTTGCCATTTCATACATCCAAGGCCTAAAATGTTGTGTAAGAAGTGATCTCGAATACCTGACAAACAAACTCAGTATTACTCTCCTTTCGGGCAAAGGCTAAATGTTTCAAAAGGAGATTGAAGGTTTTCGTATTCGGCTCCAGTTTAAAAGTCATCTCCATTTCGTTCAGAACTTCTTTAGCGTCGATCTCATGATTATTCTCAAGCCACACAGCTAATTTCGCGTTAAACATATCCAGAGATACAGGGATAGCTGAAACGAATTTCTTTTTCAGGTAAAATTCAAACCCAACCCGCACCTAGGTTCTCGAAAACCTTCCAAAGACGATCCAGAATGATTATCTTGTTCCCGTTGGAGACGTCCGACATCACTTTTCCGCAGAGTGAAATCATAAACGGTGCAAATCGATCAGAAGAGCGTTGAAGAGCTTCGGAGAACTCATTAGGCTTCTGGACCGCTGCCTCCAATGGAAGGAGGATTCCAAGCATAAATTTCTCGCCACTTATTCGCCAATTTCGACTGCTTTGTTCGCCAAGTTGGGCAATTACGTTTTCTGGAGTACTGATTCGTTGGGGCTAAAAAATGTCATTTGAAATATAACATTTCACACTTACCCTTATTTTGGTTGGCTTGATTCCCAAGAAGTCCCCTCGATTTATGAGAATTTCGTCATTTCGAGACAAAACTGGTTCCATTACGTGATTATGTCTCACAGAGTGAAGAATCAATCTGAAACCCGAACATTGTGCTGAAACAAACAGGACGATTAAAAAACCTGGAGCTGGAGGGAGTAAGACCGTAGTTACATGAGATCCGAGCCAAGGACACCACCCGCCTCATGTTTATCTGGAAGCAACTTGTTTAAGAACAGCAAAAGGAAGCAAACAAGTGACAAAGACCTCGAATCAAGTGCATGTTTTGCCAACCGTGGATTGAAAAAAAAGTTAAACTTGACGAAATAAGTCAATGTTTCTAAGAAGTGATCAGCCTTTCATGAAAGGTAAATCCGTTTTAAAAGAAGTGTGGGTTACGTAAAAACCTAAAAGCAGGCAAAATCGAACCGTAGAAGTTAATCGGCCACAGAATTTTTCGCCACGATTGCCATGACAATTGGCGATCAGCTTACGACGTTATCAGTTATTTAGCAGGGTAAGATAAGCTGTGGAAATTCGAGGATTCGGAATTAAAGGGGCCAAATCGGTCACCGAATGCCTCTACCTAGTTGTTGAAAACTCGTTCTTGACGAACGGACCGAAAATGGCGAAAGAGATTTTAGAAAAGCACGGATCCCCTTTGCAGAAGTCTTGTCTGCTTGGGTGCGTGAAGCTGGAGCACGGGAACAGCATTGAATTCTTCGACGAGCTGCATTCGCAAAACCGCTTGTTGCAGAAGCCGAAGTTGAATTCAAGCGAAGAATTTGAATAAGGTGCGTAAATTATGGTTTCTCGTTCACAGCGATCAATACATTATTCTTCAGGTCAATATGGTGATGGCTCTGTTTGAACTACAGGTGCATCCATTTGAGAAGGATGTTATAGTTCACATTTACGAAACGGCAGTTGAAATTGCAGGCAAGTTGTAGTTTTCGCATTTAGTTTTTCTACAGTGCTTTTCGCAGGAAAGAAGAGGGAGTTGGATCTTCTTGAACGCATATGGAGGATTGTCCAGGATCGCGAAAGCAACGTTGGCGATTTCAAGCCTGCACTGTTCAGATTAAAACATTTCTACAAGTGCTTGAATGTATTGATGCGAGATGACTTATCGAAAGCAGTTAAAAGTTTGGAATAAATGCATTTTGACGATCACCGGTTTTTCGTCTGTTCATGGAGCCGAGTGATGGGGTGCAGGGCCTTCGCGTTTCGATAGTTGTCATCTCGATTGACAGCCGATTGTGAATGTAGTAGCATACAGATTCAAATTTTGGATTGGTCTCGCAATGACGGCACCATACTGTAATGTATGTCTTAGGCTAATGGTTTCCATCGTAAAGCATCCCGGAATCATTTAATTTGTCAGCGACACGATGCGCCCTTTCGGTTCACCAACTGCTACCGACACCGACTACGAGGAAGAAAACGCGAAGCGCCGTCGCTTCATCGCTCGATTGAAGAAACAGCGCGGCGTTGTTGCCGTTTCCTCGTCCAGTCGTTTCAATGACGAGCAGCCAAATGACGTCCGGAGTAAGCGATTTGTACCGTTCTTCAACATAAATTGCAGTTTAGTTCCGACACCGCAAGTCCATTGTCAGCAGGCACAAGTCGAATTGGCACCCAGCTTCTCCAGTGGTCAGGAAGACCTTCTGCCGCTCAATGTGCCGCTTCTTGAACCATTTTGCAGTCGAGTGAGTCGTAACGCAAGGATTACTGTAGATCTGAGGCTCCCTTTTAGGTAAATTAAATTGCAGTTTAGTTCCGACACCGCAAGTCCATTGTCAGCAGCACAATCATGCACCAGCTTCTCCAGTGTCAGACCTTCTGCGCTCAATGTGCCGCTTCCTGAACCATTTTGCAGTCGTAGTGAGTCGTAGCGCAAGGATTACTGTAGATCTGAGGCTCCCTTTTAGGTAAATTAAATTGCAGTTTAGTTCCGACACCGCAAGTCCATTGTCAGCAGGCACAAGTCGAATTGGCACGCAGCTTCTCCAGTGGTCAGGAAGACCTTCTGCCGCTCAATGTGCCGCTTCCTGAACCATTTTGCAGTCGGAGTGAGTCACAGCGCACGATTTCTGTAGAACTGAGGTTGCCGTTTAGGTTCGATTGAATCCAACAGCTCTGATAAGCTTATCATCCGAGGCGGTGACGGAACGCACCATTCAATCAGGTAAGAACAGTTCGACTTCGCGTTGCACAACTCTACGAGCTCCTTTTTTAAGCTCTTTTCAAGAGATGAATCTTCCTCCAGTTTTACTTAAGAATCTCAATGAAATGGGCATTACCGAACCGACTCCGATTCAGTGCGTGACGTTACCTCTTATTATGCGAAAATTCGGTAGGCTCCTCTAATCTAGTACTCGTATACAGTTAACTTTAGAATTCGATATAATTGCGGAAGCGGCGACTGGATGCGGCAAAACCGTTGCCTATTTGCTTCCCATTATATCGCTCATAAACTCGTGGAAGTCCACGAATGCGAGGCACGTTCCCATGAATCCTTACGCCATTATCCTTGTTCCTACTCGGGAATTAGCCATTCAGGTCAGCACTGAAGCTAATAAGCTGGTCAAAAGTGAGTCACTACGCTGAGCCTTTGTTTATCGAAGTCTTTCAGATCTCCAAGTCACTGTTGCGGTCACTTACGGTGAAATGAAACAAAACAAAACAAACGCTGACTTGAAATCCGGCTGCGACATTGTTATCGGTACAGCAGGTCGTCTGGCATCTCACCTATCAGGCCACAGTCTTTTGCGAATCTGTCTGAAGAAGCTCAATTGGATAGTTATCGATGAAGCGGACCATTTCTATGAAAGGGATAGGCAAAATGAAATCGACTACCTCTTGAACTTTTTGCGGAAGAGTCAGCGAAGATTAAGATTGTACCTGTTCAGCGCAACATTCGATACGATAATAGTCGAGAAGTTCAAGAAACACATGAGTTCACTACCTTTCGAGATTGTCGACCGCGAAGTAGCACAAGGCATTGAGTACGAGTGGAAGGAGCTGCACCTCACTCAGAAGATCGGGGAGCTTCTGAAGGACCTTTACGACATAAAGGAGGCAAACGACGGTACTGTTTCTTTCATTGATGCCGCCATTTGCTTGTTTGCAGGTCAGATGCCGAAGACGATTGTTTTCGCAAACGAGAAGAGACGGTGCAAGTATCTCGCTATCCACCTGAGGCTAATGGGGTTCAACGTGGCGTTGCTGTATGGGTGAGCGGGTGTCATCGTGTTGAATACACCAACTGGCTATTGTAGGGAATGCTGCCAAAGTACCCGAGAACAAACATTGAACGACTTTCGTTCAGGGAAGATCAATCTTCTCGTCGGCACGAATCTCGTAGCGCGGGGGCTGGACATCCCCAACGTCAAATTTGTAGCGTTTATTATGTACTACTCAGTTTGATAATTGGATTTAGGTGATCAACTTCGACTTTCCTTGCGACAATATCAGCATATTCATACATCGCGTTGGACGGACCGGAAGAGCTGGACATCAAGGCCACGTGATCAACTACAACGGAGATGAGTCGCTAATAAAATTAATAACTGGCACTTCAGATCATCATATCTAATAAATCAAATGAGACCATATTTGTTGCATTGTAAAAAAAGACGCCAGAAAGCATCGTTCTGCAGGTCGAGCCTACTGTACTCGAACGTTATGCATTACAAGTTCAATCTCAAAATATACTTTCCGTCCGTGCGAAACAAACCGCCTTGAGTAACAATCTTGTTTATTAGAAATTTGGTGTACCTGTAATTTAACGCCGAAGCTACCTATCACAGAGATCATCAATCACGTAAGGACGAAATCAACCAACAACGGGATGTGGTCGCTGGGCGTGGCCTTAGAAGGCCACGGACCCACAGTCGCCATAGCTTCAGATATCTCCGGTAGTTCCAATCGACGCAAAAGTCGAAGGCCGCCTTCCAGGACCTGTATTGTATTATCCTACAATAAAATTTGAAACTGACAGTAAGTCGTCCACTGATCTACTCACATTATCATTGACATAGGCCTGCTGAACTGAATAGAATATAAAGTCCGGGTTAAATCCTTGCCTGTTCAGATTGGAACAATCGTGCTAAAATAAATTTGTTAAAGATCAGCACAGAAATGGGAAATACCTGATTTTCTGTCTTCAGGTGGAAATATGACGAAGCAAAGTCAAATTCATGCGTCCACAGGCCGTCAAGAAGCGAATACTTCTCGCCCTCCTTCGCAAAAGTGCAGTCAGCCTTTAAACGAGTTTCCTTCGGAGGTTCCATCAAAACCCCAATCACCGTGTCTCTTTCGCCTTGTCCGGACATTTCCTTCTGCTTGCACTGATGAAGATTAAGCTGTTTCTCAATGATGAAGCGATATATGTCGGAAAAAGGTTCCAAATTGAAGTCTCCGCATAAAACATATTCTGGTCGTTGAAGTGGGCCTTGCCGAGAAGGATCTTCATAATTACAAACTTCTCGTAGATTTGCTAATAAGAGCGCCAACTGGGCAAACTTTCGATGTCCGGACTTTGTGTTGTATATCAAATGCGTGTTTGCAACGCATATTTCACGGTTGGACGATCTGTGACGCAATCGAATGACTTGACCAATATTCGGTTTGTCCAAAACAGATTCTTCTCGAGCATACATCAGTACAGGCCTGTAGCACACTTCTTCAAACACCGCCTTGCGGTAAAATATTGCACATCCGTCAACTACGTCCATAGTCCCACCAGTTTTCCTTTGATAGCGACCAACGTAGCCAACTGAAACACAATCTAGTGCACCGGAAAATTGAAAATTGTTCACTTACGTTGTTCCAGAAACGGTAGGAAGTTCGCAGTGTAATGTTCGTAGTACACTTCTTGAAGACAAAATACGTCGGCTTGTAACATTTTCAATTCATTTGACATTAAACACCATCGACTGGGCCATTCCAGAGATGTTTCCCTGCTGCGGTCAATGTGGCGATACAAATAGAGAGTACGATCGATTGTTGGTTGGCAAAGAACATTGTACGAGCATACGCGATCACGTGTGATATCTCGTTTGGAGCTTCTGTATTTGAGCCCACACACGCAGTGGTATTCCATGGTGCAACTGGGAATGATATGATAACGAGTCGATGAACGTAGAAGGTCTAGCGCTAAACGCGAGATTTCTGTATGAAAGTCACATTTTGGACGACAAATTTCTTTGCTGGATCCTCAAAAGATCGCCGATTTTGATAACGGGCTGCATAATTTCCGAAAGCTCCACCTGAAAAAGTTAAACCGTATTATAAAAATTGTCGGCCCTTACAGGAAAAGATGGAATCCACAACTGGAAGGCACGGAAACTTTGGCATAGTTTGACTTTGGCAGACAGTTTGCCTTTTTTGCGTAACGCTTTCCGCGGGTTTGAAATAATTCGATATAAACGGCTTCTGTTTCAATCCTTTCTGCGCCAACCAAAGTTGTGCAAATCGACCTGGATAAAGAAGAAGCGATTCTGAGTGCGGAGCTCTTATCGCAGACTTCACAGAAAGGATTGAAACAGAAGCCGTTTATATCGAATTATTTCAAACCGCGGAAAAGCGTTACGCAAAAAAGGCAAACTGTCTGCAAAGTCAAAACTATGCCAAAGTTTCCGTGCCTTCCAGTTGTGGATTCCATCTTTTCCTGTAAGGGCCGACAAATTTTTATAATACGGTTTAACTTTTTTCAGGTGGAGCTTTCGGAAATTATGCAGCCCGTTATCAAAATCGGCGATCTTTTGAGGATCCAGCAAAGAAATTTGTCGTCCAAAATGTGACTTCATACCAGAAATCTCGCGTTAGCGCTAGACCTTCTACGTTCATCGACTCGTTATCATATCATTCCCAGTTGCACCATGGAGATACCACTGCGTGTGTGGGCTCAAATACAGAAGCCTCCAAACGAGGATATCACACGTGATCCGCGTATGCTCGTACAATGTTCTTTTGCCAACCAACAATCGATCGTACTCTCTATTTGTATCGCCACATTGACGCGCAGCAGGAAACATCTCTGGAATGGCCCAGTCGATGGTGTTTAATGTCAAATGAATTGAAAATGGTTACAAGCCGACGTATTTTGTCTTCAAGAAGTGTACTACGAACATTACACTGCGAACTTCCTACCGTTTCTGGAACAACGTAAGTGGAACAATTTTCAATTTTCCGGTGCACTAGATTGTGTTTCAGTTGGCTACGTTGGTCGCTATCAAAGGAAAACTGGTGGGACTATGGACGTGGTTGACGGATGTGCAATATTTTACCGCAAGGCGGTGTTTGAAGAAGTGTGCTACAGGCCTGTACTGATGTATGCTCGAGAAGAATCTGTTTTGGACAAACCGAATATTGGTCAAGTCATTCGATTGCGTCACAGATCGTCCAACCGTGAAATATGCGTTGCAAACACGCATTTGATATACAACACAAAGTCCGGACATCGAAAGTTTGCCCAGTTGGCGCTCTTATTAGCAAATCTACGAGAAGTTTGTAATTATGAAGATCCTTCTCGGCAAGGCCCACTTCAACGACCAGAATATGTTTTATGCGGAGACTTCAATTTGGAACCTTTTTCCGACATATATCGCTTCATCATTGAGAAACAGCTTAATCTTCATCAGTGCAAGCAGAAGGAAATGTCCGGACAAGGCGAAAGAGACACGGTGATTGGGGTTTTGATGGAACCTCCGAAGGAAACTCGTTTAAAGGCTGACTGCACTTTTGCGAAGGAGGGCGAGAAGTATTCGCTTCTTGACGGCCTGTGGACGCATGAATTTGACTTTGCTTCGTCATATTTCCACCTGAAGACAGAAAATCAGGTATTTCCCATTTCTGTGCTGATCTTTAACAAATTTATTTTAGCACGATTGTTCCAATCTGAACAGGCAAGGATTTAACCCGGACTTTATATTCTATTCAGTTCAGCAGGCCTATGTCAATGATAATGTAAGTAGATCAGTGGACGACTTACTGTCAGTTTCAAATTTTATTGTAGGATAATACAATACAGGTCCTGGAAGGCGGCCTTCGACTTTTGCGTCGATTGGAACTACCGGAGATATCTGAAGCTATGGCGACTGTGGGTCCGTGGCCTTCTAAGGCCACGCCCAGCGACCACATCCCGTTGTTGGTTGATTTCGTCCTTACGTGATTGATGATCTCTGTGATAGGTAGCTTCGGCGTTAAATTACAGGTACACCAAATTTCTAATAAACAAGATTG